>JALNIO010001306.1:0-29560 GCA_023509875.1 Rugonectria rugulosa
GATGACCTGCATTGGTTAGTGGCCGTTATGCTCGGTACCTAAGTTAGGGGGGGAGACAGGGTTTATCTGGGGTAAAGAACAGGCACGACAACCAAGCAGCACTACAAAGTACGTATCAAAGCACATGATTAAGGTAGCTAGAGAATACCTATTCCTCTCAAGACGATGGCCCAATCTATGTCTGCCGTGTCTCAGTTGAGGACATTGCAAGGAAACCCCGCAAAATACTTGGTTGCTAGTTGCAGCCATCGTGGTGCAGCCTGCAGGAATCCACTCTGCGGCAGAAGGCTGCGCGTGTCAGTTGGATGTTACGTGAACAATTAATATAGACTGATATATGGTATATGCGTAATGTTGGCTGGGAAGAAAAATGTATATAGCTCAAACATTTCTCATGGAGCAAAAGCAATCAGCACACCCATTAACACCAGCATATACGAGGTGGAATATCCCCAATTCACCGCAGCACCAGAGCCGCTGTCCGAGTCTTCCGGTTCCACTTCGGTCGCATCGCCGGGCGCAAATAGCACTCCAACCTTGTTGGCGGAAGCTGCGTCGATCTCTCCGTAGGATAGCAGCTTGTTCGACAATGCATCGCATGAAGTTCGATTGTCGTTGGCCTCGATGGTATTATTTATGGCGATGGGGAGGTCAAAGATGGTATAGTGGTTCTCTCCGTTCAGCCTGTAGTTCTGTCGGATCGATATCTAAGTCATGTTGTAAGCCATGTGTTGCTTGACATTTTCGAGTCAATGCTCTCTTACATTGTACGTTCCCCGATCACTATTATTACTTGATGTACCATCTCCGACCAGACAGTCCGGCCACACCCAATTGATGTGTTTGACCGTACTGCCCGACTCCAGTGCCATGATCTCGCCGACGGTCGCGTTATTCGCCGTCTCGGTCCCATTCGAAATGGTAAAGTTGCGCCCCGTGTCGTAACTGTAGAGGAACATGGTAATGTTGAATATCTGGCTCGGGTCGTCGTCATCGTGGGGCGGCAACGACAGCTCGCCGTTGGCCGTTACATCGATGGCAACATGGAGCGTGTCTCGGGGCTTCGTCAGCCAAAATGTCTCTGCATTGGGGTTGACAAATCAAGACTTACCCCCTCCGAGAGGCGTATCTGGTTGTGGAGAATCGACAATGACAAAGCCGGGGGTGAATATTTGTCCATTGGAGATGGTAAAGTTGGCGGCGAGCGTCCCGGCAGCCATCCAGAGGGCTGCCGCGAGGCTACGAGATAGCATCATGAAGGAGTGCGACGGTGTTATACGACAATGTGTTCACACTTCCTCTGTACGATGATGAAGTCGAACAAGTCTGTCAGCGACACCACATTGAACAAAATTCTCGCGTCCTCATTAATGGTGTCGTTAATTGTGAACTGTCCTACGCATATGAAACCGGAATTAGACGTCCATCGCCTAAATTTACATGTGGTGGCTGCACAGAACATCCCTGGACGGAAGAATTCCCGGGCAGTGGATGCATCCGAGATGAGACATAGTTTCGAGTAGACTAAAGTTGACCTTTAAATCAAGCGGGCTACGGCATGTAGGAGAAAACGGTACTGACTGCAACATAAATTGGTTCATACGATGTGACAGAGACGTCTCTGATCCATCATGTATCGGAGAACTCCAACCTACAATCTCACCAACACGAGTTGAGACGGGACGAGACAAGACGAGACGAACCGAATCCGATATGCACCCTTGGCACACGAAGGGTTCGCTGCACGCAGGGGTCTAATGCTGGCGCCTTGTTCGGACTCAACCGCCCTCGGGCGAACAGGTGTCGACGTGTCGGCTTTTGACGCACGCAGGGTCTCTCTCGGCGGGACTGAAGCAGATGCGGTGGTGAGTCGCTCCGAGCAGTGTTGCAGCCCGACTCAATTAAGCAGCGACAAGAGCGTGTGGGCAACGTGTGTGTGGGTTGATGTTTTAGATCCCATCGATCGGTTGTGGCGGGCAGCCGACCTCCACCTTGGCCAATGCAGGCGGTTGCAGTTCACTCGAGGCCTTGGGCTTGGCTCTGGTTCGAGGTCCGAGAGAGGTCCAGAAGCAGTGGGGACGACAAGGAGCTGGCATCCCTTTAGCAGAAGAGCTAACGAGGAGTGCCTGGAGGGGGTTGAGGGGCTTGAGAGCTTGAGGGGGAGAAACGCAAGACGGCGAACGGTTGATGGATGGGGGTGGGTTGTCAAGATGTCAATGTCAGCCACAGCCTACCAATCAACCAATCAACCAATCAACCAATGCTTGGAATGCCTAAAAAATTTTGGGTGAGAAAATGTGGTTCCACTTTTTCAACGGCGCCCTCCGACGACCGATAAAACCCCACCTCAACTCCAAACTTCTCCAGTCTAACCCCATTGGGCAGCACACCCCCGTACCACCACAGACCTCTATCGTCCTGACCATCCGTCTTTTCCAAATCAACCAATCTTCAACCCCAAACATTCGGTGAGAAGCAATCCGGTCCTTCCAGATCTCGACTTGTCGGCTCTTCTGATTCGTCCCTGTCCAACCCCGTTCCGCATTGACTCTCTCTGACCGGTCCGAACCCCTCACCAAGTCCGCGAGGCTAGCAAGGGCCGCGTCTATCGACTCGAGTCGAGTCGACTCTGTTTCTCTGCTGACCACGCGATATTTCAAATTCTAAACAGGCCTTGCAATCCTTCCCATCTTGCCGCGTACGCTTGTGAACGCTACTCTGCCAGTCACGTCATTTGCTTCCTGCGTCGTAACCCATGATGCTGTCGCCGCGGCTGTGTAGCCTCGTCGGCCGACATGGGCCTAGCTTCTCACGCTGCTCGCGCCTCGTGGCCCCGTCTCAACGACGGCTCTTGAGCGCACCCGCCTCGTCCTCCCTAGCAAACCTTCAGAATCTCCTCCAAGTCTCGGACGAGGTGTCTCATGCCGTGGCTTACAACAAGCCTGTGGTTGCACTCGAGTCTACCATTTACACACATGGTGCCCTAGGTAATGAGCTGGCCCGTGAGCACTCAGACCTGGTCCGCAACCATGGAGCTGTCCCGGCCATCATCGCCATTGTCGATGGCGTGCCAAAGGTCGGCGTGTCAACCGATGACATTGTTCGTATGATTGAGAGTGGAAGTGCTGTCAAGGCATCCCGACGGGATATCGCCTATCTCGTTGGAATGGTGAGTTGATGCTATTTCTAGTACGCCGTCTACATCATCTACACTTGGTATAGGGGACCAGTTTCATCAACTCGATTGAATTAGTTAATGTGCTTGACTACTGTATAATCTCGGAAGCTGACATGGGTTCCGTTCAGGGCTTGACTGGGCGCAGAATTCATGGCGGTACAACCATCTCAGGCACAATGCTTCTGGCGAGGCTGGCTGGCATTCGGGTCTTTGGGACTGGCGGCCTTGGCGGTGTTCACCGCGGAGGCGAGGACTCCTTGGACATATCCGCAGATCTGACCGAGCTGGGACGCACTCGAGTGGCCGTCATTAGCAGTGGATGTAAAGGATTCCTCGATATTCCACGCACCCTTGAATTCCTCGAGACCCAAGGAGCATACGTATCAACATTTGCCGATGGTAGGACAGGCAGCGTCGACTTTCCTGCCTTCTGGGCGCGTGATAGCGGCACCAAGAGCCCTTCCGTTGTCTCAACCGAGAAGGAAGCTGCTGCTATCATTTTAGCCCAGGAGAGACTTGGAATTGAGTCGGGTTTGTTGTTCGCCAACCCAATTCCTGAGGAATTTGGTATTCCGGCTCCGGAGATGCAGGCTGCGATTGAGCAAGCCATCAGTGAGGCCAACGAAAAGGGCTTTTCTGGCAGTGCCAATACTCCATTCATCTTGGGGCGACTAAAGGAGCTCACTGGTAGCAAGGCGGTCGTTGCAAATAAGGCTCTGGTGACTTCTAACCTCATCCGAGCCAGCAATGTCGCTGTTGAGCTGTCACGGTTGTTGTCAAACAACGCCGAGCCTGTATCAATTTCGTAAGTGCGATGGTGAAAGGGATCTGGGGTTATCTAATGGTAGTGATAGTAATGCATATTCCGTTCCTTCCAATGATGGGCCACCCGGCCCAGTACAAGAAAGCGATTCCACGCCCAAGCCTATAAGCAAGGCTGACATCCTTGTTGCTGGGTCCGTAGCAATTGATCTCAGCTGTGACTACTCTGCTCCCAAATCCGGAAACAGTTCCCCTGTACTCCATACTTCAAACCCAGCATTGATCAGCCAATCCATAGGAGGAGTTGGCCATAATGTTGCCCTGGCTGCCCACTTGGTAAGCCAGCAAGCTCGAGTTCGGTTGTGTAGCATGGTCGGCGATGATTTGTAAGTGTGTCGTATGGGATAAAGGTATTGGAGCTGATTAGGGTTGTAGGGCCGGCTCAACTGTGCTGAACGGCTTAAAGGCCGTTGGCTTGGATACTGCCTACATCCGACAGCTGGGTCACGAGTATCACACGTCAAATCGCACTGCGCAATACGTGGCCGTCAATGATGCTGATAAAAACCTCGTCATGGCCATGGCCGATATGGGCATCTTCTCTCACCATTCGTTCCCCGAGTACTGGAAGTCTGCGGTAACCGGAACGAAACCAAAGTGGCTTGTGGTCGACGGCAACTGGAGCGAGAAGGATATCCGGGCTTGGATCAAGGCTGGGCAAGATCAATCTTGCAAGGTCGCGTTTGAACCAGTATCAACAGCCAAGTCGATGAACCTGTTTTGCCCACAAAAGGGTCATCCCCCGCTGCGTGTTTTCCCGGAGCCCACTGTTGACATTGCTTCACCAAACAGTTACGAACTTGCGGCCATGAATTCTGCTGCGAGAGAAAATGGCTATTTTGAGTCTCCAGAATGGTTTGACATCATTGATGCCTTTGGTATCCGGGGTGGTGCCCGAGATCGCTTCGTCAAGCTGACCTCTGCGGCGCTTACTGACTCTGGTGTCCCTGTGCAATCCATGCAGCTGCTACCTTATATACCGACCCTCATCACAAAACTTGGGTCCGAGGGTGTTCTTTTAAGCTGCATCTTGGGTCGAGATGACCCACGATTGAAGGATCGAGACGCGGAGCAGTACATCCTCACACGAACCACCAACGACCACCCAAGCGTGGGTGGTGTTTACATGAGGCTTTTCCCTCCCTCGGAAACAGTTGAAAATATCGTTTCTGTCAACGGGGTCGGAGACACATTCTTTGGTGTTCTCATTTCGGGCCTGGCGCAAGGCGGAAAGGTTGAGAACCTGGTTGACGTGGCGCAAAAGGGTGCTGTGTTGACGTTGAAGTCTCGGCAAGCGGTGAGTGCAGATCTGAACAGGCTCGAAAAGGAGCTTAGTGCTGCAGCGTCTCTGTAGTTTGAATAAATCTGGTTGTAGAATAAATGATTAGCAAGCTTAATCCAGGTTACTCAAACGTTTCTGTTGGCCTTCATGGAGGTATACCTCTACGACAAGACTGAATTCCAGGGTTAGGGTTATGAAGCCTCCTCCCGTATCGCTGTTCATGATTGGATCAGACCCCTCTGCCCCACTTTCTATCGGCCTATCACCATAACTCACTTATGCAAGGCTACAATGCCTGGATTTTTTTTTCTGCAGCCCATGTAAATTTCACTCCCAAGTTTTTGCAGACGCATTCTTCGCACCTGCAACACCAAAGCAAGATGGCACCACCGCAAGACGAGGACATGTCGGACCCATCGTCTTCGGAAATTGAGTTTTCTGGTTCCGAATCAGAGGACCACAGTGACAAACCGAACCCCCCTGTTGCGCTTTACGACAAGGACTCCGACGAAGAAGAACTCGAGCGGTTGGTTTTGGGTAACAAGGCGAGCTTTCGAGCGCAATTGTTCAAGGATGGCGGTCTTTTCGACACGAGCAACGAAGCTGAGGGCCGCGAGTTGGAATTGTTAGCAAAGGACACAGCTGGATTCGAGGACGTTGACGATGCCGACCTCTTCATGTTCGACACTGGTCCTGCGGCTGGCACTATCGCTCCGAGTGAGAAGCCCGCCAAAACCGCCGATCCGAATGCCCCCGTGTGGGAAGACAGTGATGACGATAGACTGGCCATCTCACTGGCTGGCGCGACCAGATTACGAAAGCTACGGATAACCGAGGACGAGGATCTAGTGAGCGGATCAGAATACAGTAGGAGATTACGAAAACAGTACCTTCAACTGAATCCGCTTCCCGCATGGGCGCGAGAGGCAGAGGGCCGCGCAAGCAAGAGAAGGCGGCGCTCTTCTGCGGCCTCGGACTCCTCAGACGCTGCCGGAAGTGACTCGGATTCGGAGGTCTCTGCCCAGCCCCTCGAGAAGTTCCTTCGCGACGTCAACCGGTTGGCTGGAGCAGGCATGAAGAAGCGAAGATTGCGAGCCGAAGTTATCGACATTCAGCGAACCAGAGAAATTCCCGACAAGCACAAGGCACCTGTGACTGCTCTATCTTTCCACCCTGAATACCCCGTCCTTCTATCCTCGAGCACCGCTTCAATCATCTACCTCCACCACATTGCGCCAGCCGCGCACCCCACGCCCAATCCTCAATTGACGTCCGTTCAAGTCAAACAGGTGGATGTCCGAAGAGCGGAGTTTCTATACCCTCAGGGCGACAAGATTTTCTTCGCTGGGCGCAGGAGATATTTCCACCACTGGGATCTCCAGTCAGGAGTAGTGCAGAAGACGTCGCAAATACATGGTCACCAACTTGAACACAAGACAATGGAGCAATTCAAGCTCAGCCCTTGTGGGCGATACATGGCCATTGTAGCCTCCGTCAAGAAGGGCGGTGGTATCATCAACATCATAAACACGACTTCGATGCAGTGGATTGCTGCGGCCAGGCTCACCAGTCAACACGGCATTGCAGACTTTGCTTGGTGGAGTACCGGCAATGGGATCACGATTCTGGGCAAGGATGGCCAAGTTGGTGAGTATAGCATGGAAAGTCGATCATTCATCGGGATATGGACCGATGAGGGCTGCATTGGAGGTGTCGTTCTCGCTCTTGGTGGCCACCAAGGTCCCAGTGCTCTGGGTGATGATCGATGGGTTGCTGTCGGTTCCAGCACCGGTATCACGAACATTTACGACCGCAACGAGCTCTTGGAACCAAGCAAGGGCGAGGTTGTCATTAAGGAGCGTCCTACGCCCACGAAAACCTTGGAACAACTCGTCACGTCTGTTAGCCACATAGCGTTCTCACCAGATGGCCAGTTGATGGCCTTTGGCAGCCAGTACAAGAAGGACGCACTGCGACTGGTACATCTTCCCAGCTGCACCGTGTACCGTAACTGGCCGACGGAGCAGACACCTATCGGAAGAATCTCAGCGGTTGCATTTGGACGCCAGAGCGACTTGCTTGCTATCGGGAACGATACGGGCAAGATTCGATTGTGGGAGATTAGGAACTAAAGGGAGTTTTCATCTTGCTAATAGAAAAGTACGGCGCATTAAGAGTTAATGAAATGTCTTGCAATGTATATGCTCAATGTTAATGAGGCTATTTCCCGTGTGAGCCAAGGATCTAATATTCTATATGCATGTTGAATTTCACTACAAGTCACCCCCGTTCCTTCTTTTTTCGCCATCCCTTGATCAAGTCTCGAATATGATTCACGGAGGACTTGAGGTTCGGGTTTAGGGACCCTGCGTTGATGCGCACTGTATAGTGTCTGAATCCGCGCCATTCAATCAAGTTGGTTGGCTTCCGTAGCTCAGTTGGTTAGAGCTTCGTACTAATAATTCCTACTGGAATAGTTGGTGATGCGGAGGTCGCAGGTTCAAGCCCTGCCGGGAGCAATGTCTCACGACGCCTTCCAACTTGCTTTTTGCTTTTTGTTGCCAATTTCTATGCAATATTCCTTCTGTTCTAATAGGATTATGGGGAAGGTCGTTCGGTATAAGGCATGTTGCTCGATAACGTAGTAAACTTCCCAGGTAGTTAAGTTAGTACGCTAGGAGGATTACTGTGTCATGCTACGCTTAGTTCATGCTGATGTTTTCCAGTCCAATTGTAGACTTATACACAGCCGCTTCCTATAGAGAAGAAGCTCATAGTATAGAAGTGTTATAAGCGGAAGGTCTCTTGTAAGTCTTATAGTAGATGTTCGTTGTGGTCTTATGAAGGTCAGCCGAGCAGATACTCTACCGGATACCCAAGAAGCATCGCATTAGTAAGGGGGTCCTGAGTTCAGAGGCATATGATGTACGGATGGCCAACGTTGGTCAGGCTCATGCTGCCCAGGGGAAGACTAATGCTTCTCCCATCTATGTCAACCAACCATGTCTACGCCCCAAGTGTACAGAGAGTTCATGGGGGGCCTGCTGATACGAAGTAGACATCGACATTGAAGGTCCTCAATAACATGGCATCTAAGCCGTGGTACGCTCCATGGACTGACCTACCTTCATGGGTCCCTGACTACTCACAACCGACTATCCCCGTACCGTTGCATACCCGTCCTCGAGACAACACCAGGGTAGACTTTGATGCAACACTGGCCTGGACCCGAAGCAACAACCGAGAGGGCGGCACCGAATTTGAACAGAGAATTCGACGTGATCTCCCGGAGTAGCCCGGACTTCCCCACAAACATCCAATGCCATACCGATTGAGTGGCTCCTGGAGCCAGGGGAACATATGGTTCCACTGGCCAAGCTGAAAACGAAGCGTTCTACTTCACCCGGGTGACGGGTTTCTTCGTCTGAGATACCCAGGAGAATTCCAGGAGCTGGTGGCTAACCTACTACATCAAGAATACAGAGCTTGACCGAGACAACCAGAAATAGACTACTCACGATCATGGGCAACACAACTCCGTTTGCGGAGAGTCAGTATTGGATCCCTGTCTTACACGAAGTAGTTGAGAGTAGATGATAGCGTAGCAGACCCGGCTACCTTGAAGACCATGACACGTCTACTTCGGAAGCTCCTACTCACGTTACCGGACCGGGTAACACTCGCTAGCCGGAGGCGATGAGGTTCTGGCTGCTCGACGGAGGACGGACGCCGCCTTGTGCTCAGACCAGTGCCGAGTGGTGTTGGGGTCCTGGTTCGCTGGTTGATTATTACCGGCTGGCTGGCGAAGGGGAATACTAAATGTTCCCATGTTTTACGTGCACGGCTTTTCTGGGACGTACGGGGAGGAACGGACGCCGGAGGAACGGACGGCGGCGGTACAACGGGTGAGAAAATTGGGTGAGGACGCGGGAAACCGTGGGGGAGGAGGAAGGGGGGGAGAAAAAAAACTGCCGTGGCATGGGTTGGGAAAGATCATGAGATGTTGCGCGGAAGGGGAGAAGGGGAAGGATCTCAAAAGTGGGCTGGTCGGCGCCTTGCTGTAGGGTAACCATGGTAGAAGGATCTCGAGTTGCTCGAGTTGCCGGAGAGAATCGGGAGGTGTTGAAGGGGGCACGGAGAGGGCATGGAGAGATGGGACGGGAATGGGGCTGGCGAGATGAGAGCAAGGGGGGGAGGAGAGGATCATGAGGTGCCTTGGATAGAGGTGATGGGATGGTACTTTGGGCATTGTAACTAGGTAGTTGTCCTGTCTAAGGGTGGATGAATTATGACAGGACGAATACTACATATGCAAGTCATTACAAGGGACGAGGCAAGGTCTCAGTCGAATATATCAGCCCTGTCACCTTGTGTCTCAGAGAGCGCTCTCATCTAATTCGGGCGTTGTAACATAATTAGGAATTCACCATGGTCGTAATGAAATAAACGAAGAAAAAAGAAAAAAGAAAGAAAAAAACCTTGGCCAGGGTCATATGCGAAGCTCATGATTCGACTTTTTCGTTGTTGGGTCAGCAACACAACCGAACAAGAGACATCGTGGTGAGAGGGTGACGTAGGTAGGATTCGGGATCCCAATCGCCAACGAACTGCAAGGGGGGTCCAAGAAATGACAGGACAGCCAGCTGGTTACCGGCGCAGCGGGAGAGGGCAAGGCGAAAAAGAGAGAGGGAGAGAGCTTGTGACAATTTGGAGGACCGGGCAAACCCAACTCGGCTCATCAGGCCAGCTGCTCGACATCGTACGTCGACGGGAGATTACGCAGATGAGCCAATGGAGGCAACGGGAGACGGGAAGAGGACGACGAGTTCAATTGGTGAGTCAGGTTTGGAATCGAAGCTCAATTGGGAAGAAAAGCGAACACAGTTTAGGTATGAGGAAGAAGTTCTGGCGTTTGTTGATTGTTGACTTCTCCCATTGAAATCTGCTTGTCTTAGTGGTCAATGGCATGGTCGTGTGCAATAAAAAAAGCCACGGCGCATCATCATCAGATGCTTCGCGTGCCTCAGCTGTGCAATTCCAATTCCGCGAATGGAGTTTCTGGGGCACCCCTGGCAGCCTGGCAAGCCTTGGGGATGCGCGTGGTGTGAGGTGAGATGGAACTTGTGTTACCACCTTCCAATAGACGGAGGGGAATTTGCCGAGACACGGGATCGAAGACCCAATAAAAGAGATGGACAATCGATTTGAAGGTTGGATTGGCAAGTTGGTTGGAAGGGACTCGGGGAGGGAAGCCTAGAAGAGACAAGGTGAAATGCAAGAGGCTGGCTGAAGTGAGTCCCAAGATGGCTGGGCGATGGAGAAGCCGCTGCCGCTCCCCGCTAGAGCGTGGGTGTGAGGGATGGGGAGGTTTATCACAGGAGACAGAGTATTGGAGCACATGTATGGCGTATCCGCAGGACCAAGACAGTAAATGGGACAGACATTGCCCTCTTTGTGACAAGAGCTGCAGCATATCTATCAAGTGAAAAGGTCATCGCGGGTGGCAAAGCCCTATTCGATCGCCCCGGTTCAATCCTCATGCAGACGAGCTACTGTAAGTCGACGGAGCACACCTGCTTCACCGCAGGAACTGGAGGCCAAGAGGCGAAAAGGACGCAGATACTGCACCTTGTGCGTCTTGCAGTGCTTCGTACAGGAACTTGACTGACAAACTGGAGAGGGAGGGCGAGGGGAGAACTTGGTTGGACCCATCTTTCCATGTTCCATTGTGAGAGAGACAATTTTTTCCTTCTTTTTCCTCCTCACGCTTCTGGGTCCGGAGGAGAAAAGCAATGAAGCTAAGGGTGGCGGAGACGGAGTGGAAGCGAGCATGACAATCAAGCCGAGAGTTTGGTTAGGTTGGTTTTACCTGAATGGTACGGATTAGATGAATCAAGAATAGATGAGTACCTTGCTCCTCAGGTCGAGGGATTGATCTTGATCTTGGGCCTCCTCGGAAGGTTTAGAACTTCAAAGGGATCATGCTAGGATACGCATCGAGCACCATAGACGGTCTTACCAAAGACCCTGGATATCATCATCTTGAAGCACGAGCCAGAGCCTGAACAAGAGGCACAATTAGCACACTTACGACCTGGGTCTAGGTCGGCTTGGGCCTCGACACTTACAAGTGAATCGGATCATGCCAATGTTCTCTCTTTTTGTGGGAGAGACTCCACTGCAATCCGTTAGGTACCCGAGGCCCGTGACGGCTGCCAGCGGGCGGGAACCTTAGGGCACCTCCCACTATCCGGCGAAACCTTCTGGGAGCTGAACGAGGTTGGAGGGTGAGGTGAATGCATCGGGGATTGGTGGCTGGCTGAATCACTCACACACGGAGCTGACCTGCAACGCGTGGAACGCTACTATTCTGTAAACGACGGCATGGCCTCTGAACTAAACCAATCATTGGGCGACACTTGCTGATCACGGGCTGGCAGAAGGAATTAACCACCACGTAGCTGTGCAGAATACAGAATAGGCAGAGATATGAGGGAGTCCAGCTCTCTGCTGTGCCTGTGCCAATGCGCTTGCTTGCTTGCTGGACCGAGTAGCCGCTGAGCCAAGCCGCCTGGCATGTGCGCAGAGGCAACCTCAGTTTGAATCAGACCACGCAACTGGATGCCCGGTTTGAACCGTAGGCTGCTTCGCGTGCCCGCCTACCTGCCTACCTGTCAACCTGTGTGCCTGCGTGCTGATGCAGTGATGCTGCATGTACTGTGCCCCTCTCAGGCACACATTAGAAGGGCCTCAGAAACGGTCGGATGTGAATTGCATCCCGTTGGGTTGAGATTCCCGAGTTGTGACATGCATTGATGATGTGTGTGCAATCATGTCGAGCATTCAAGGGCGGCCAACGCAGCGGGCAATTGAACTGACGACTAGGAGCCCTCAGAAAGGGTCAGGACAGGGCCACAGGCCCAAGGCACATGAACTCGCCCTGCACATAGTACTGTAGGCGTCCTTGAGGCCAGGGTCACCGACCCGCGGTCGTTGCGTCGTGGCATGATACCGAGGGGAGCCCCGCCGGTGCGTCCCGGTACGCATGATGACAGTCCACTTTCACTTGGGATGTTTCTGGGAACCCCGGAAAGGGAAGATGGAAGACGCAGGCAAGCAGTCCTTGTTGAAAGAGGAACAGCGGCAGACCAGATCAAAGGAATTGGCCGGGAGAAGACACACACGGAAGGGGGAGGGGGGTGACCTTGCCAACCTACAACCGGGGAAGCCGCCGTGGCAGCATTTCAATGGAGTGCATATGTTAGCTACAGGCGGCTTTCCATTTTCCGTTTTTCTTTTTAAAGACCCGCCTCGCTCATGCGCCCGTCGAGCACCATTCCCTCCTCAAAAGACCATTCTCGCCTTTTTCTTCTTTGTGCAGTTGACAGATATCGCTCGTTGCATCTCTAACTACAATTCACCCACGAGTTTTTGCCCCTCCATCGAGAATTCGACCCAACCCCCCCGGCCGAGAGACTACTGTGCGTGGACGAGCAAGCACCTTGCCTTAGCTTGCAACCCAGGTCCCTAAACCCACATCACCAACCACGATCCAAGTTTTTGCAAGCCCCAGCTTAGCACGCGCGGGTGGGCGCCAACGCACCAAGCACGAAAGAGCGATCAAACAGTCCCAAAGTGCTCCGTAACGAGGGGAAAACCAAGCAAGGGGTGTGCATAACGGAGTACGCAGCACGCAGCACGCAGTATCTCCCCCCTCTCTCTGGTCGCTTCTGCGGCGCATTTGGGTACGGATACTCCGTACAGATACAAGCAGATCGTCATCGTCCTCATTGTCCTCATCGGTATTGGACCGAACTCGATTTCGACCCGACCGCTCGCACTTTCCCCCTCGACGTATTCATATTCAATATCTGACAGCAAGACCTGACTCTTATCCGAATTGCGTGTTCTTGAGCGGAAAGAAAGAAAAAGGGATCCATATTCCTGCCGCCTTCTTTTTTTCTTCCCCTCCTTCCTCTTTCTTGGTCTTTCCAAATCAGTTCTAAGATACTCCATCGTACCTGCTCCGGCCTCAAGTCCTCGTCCCCCGCCTCCTTCGTCCCCGCCCGGCGCCTTCCTCCTGGCCTGGATCCCGTCCCAGTCCCAGTCCTAGTCCGAGTGCCAACCTCATCCTTACCCTTGCATTTGCTCGGTTTTTTTCCTTTTTCTTTCTTTTGAGTTCTCTTGCGACTCATTCTTCTCACGCGAGCTTTCTCGACCGCCTTTTATCTTTTTCTGCTTCATTTTTTTTTCTTTTTCTCTTCTTTCCTTGCGAACTTTCCAAGGTTTGACGTCCTCGCAACTTCGGCGTCAAACTTCGCCGTTCGTCGCCAATTCTTCTCTTCGCTGAGACCTATGGACCGGTCAGACCATTGAGGATTGAATATTCTCCTTCTTTTCTCTCACAGCTTCAATTCCCCGTCGAATTTTCTCAATTCTCGAATCTCGACAAGTTAAAAAGGTATCTGGACCAGAATCATTGGTAAACCCTATCCAAGATGCCGCTTCGACGGCCCAGCACCTCAGACGGCCAGTCGGCCACTTCCTCTCCGCCATCGTCTACGTTCGGCGGCACTAGGCGCCGCTTCCCATTGCTTGGGCGCAGCAAAAAGAACAGGAACTCGGAGCTGATTCGGCCTACAACGGGCCTGCCTACACCAGCGTCGCCCGTAACCCCCCAAACACCAAAGGTTAAGAAACCAGGCTTGCGCGTCCACGTTCAGGTCAAATTCGAGGCTCCCCTCAATCAAGGGCATGTTCGCGACTACGAAGCTTCACCTCAGCTTGTTGCTTCTGATCGATTGTGTCAAGCTCTCCTGTCCCGCCTGCAGCACTGCTCCGCGGAGCTCATCAGCCGCCACGACTGCTCCGCCCTGGACCCGCTGAGGAAACCCCATCGCGATGTTAAGCCTCTTCGTTATCGCATCACGTATCGCGTTGAGCGTGACGGCCTTACCCTGAACGAAAAATCTTTGCGCTCTTTTCAGGAGTATGCCCCGACCGTCGACGATTCCCGTGAGGTGCTCTCCGCCATTGACCGCATTGTTGGTCTTTTCCTTGTTCGCCATGACCCCGGCTTCAAGTGGCCTGAGCCGCCCGAGGCCGAACCTGTGAACCCGGACTCGGAGACGGTCCGTCCATACACCGGCCGGCCCCAACCCACCTGCTGTGTCCCGCGATCCCGCTTCGTCCACACCACCCAATCGTTTGAGCTGGTACCTGGCTATACCATAGAGCTGTTTCTGCGTAGCCGTTGCGCTACTCGTTATCCCGAGAACCGCAATGCCTCCATCAAAATCGACAGTCGCCAACCTACTCCCCTGACCCTGTTGTTGGGCGAGGAGCTCATCACTCGCGCCTCCAACTTGATCATTGACCCCATCGATTCGTGCAAGCGCAAGTTTGACAAGCGTCACCGCAACTGTAATGGCTTCGAAGGAAGCGGTGGTTGCACGCATGTCGAGGATGGCGCCGTCGATGTCATGGTCAAAGTTAGAAATAACCTAGGCCCTGACTACAACTACTTTTCCCATCGAATTCAGACGAGTAAAGTGCTTTTCAATGATCCCAATGGCCGGGACTTTGACGAATTCGCGAACGCCGTTAAGGCCAAGCTGGAAAAGGCCCGTGACATGTCGGACAAGTCTCTGCGATCCCTGGATGATCTTACACTTCGCATCCGTGAGCTGCGAGGTCAGAATTGGTCGGTGCACGAACCATTGACCGTTCGCCTCGACTCTTCGGTCACCTACTGCCGCCAAACTGTAGAGGCCATCATGGAGCGTCTTCAGGCAGGCATAAGCAACGTCCTCGAAAGCCACGAGGATGCACTTGCTACTATGACTGTTCATAAGCGAGGCCATCTCATTTTCGATGGTTTCCTCGATGGCGCTGGTGGTGATGATAACATCCCCCCTGAGAAGTTTAGTTCTGCCGACCTGGAAAGGAAGGCTCTTGAATCCAAACTCAAGGAACGTATCCGCGCCGATATTACGATGCTCTGCAAGGACACCTGCTCGCTCGACTGCAACGACTATCTTCCCAACTTGAAGATTCGTACCAGCGGTGCCTCGGCCGGCCCTAGAGATAATACTCGCCCTGAGAACGTTACCCGACCAGAAAATTCGACACGTCCACGATCATTCGTCGGATCTGTAGGAAGCGGTAGCACGCATTCCGAACATACCCTCGCTAAGAAGCAGGCCCAAAAGAACCTCCGGGAAACTACACCGACTCCATCAACCCCCGCCACCCCTGCCAGCCTACCGTCGGCTGATCTTTCACGTGTGCCATCTGGGGTAGAAATGGCCAAGAAGTACGGCTACATGGCCGATTATATCGCTGATGATGAAGAACACCAGTCCGAGCCCCCATCTACGCCAAGCTTGGTAGATACTGATAGCCTCAGTCCGCGTGACAGTATTCTTGTCACACCCCAATCCGTACGCGCCATGCCCCAAGACCAGTCTAACGAGGGCTTGCGAATCGTGGATGATGGCCGAAGAGTCATTTATCAAGAGCAAAGCGATATCGACGCTATCGCTCGTGGCGTAACCGAGTTCCATCGATACGAGGAAGATGAGCCTGTGCAACTCATCAAGGAAGAATCTCCTGCCGAAACTCTTGAGAGGAAGGCGACACACCGATCGCTGGACACCCGAATGCCTGACCTTTCTGGTAATGTAGTGGCCGTCGAAGCCATAAAGCCGACTCCTGCTGCTTCGGGCGAAGAGAAGTTGGAGGAACCAGAAGCAGCTGCGAAGGAGACAAAGCCTGAGATTGCTACGGTCAAGCCTGCTGAGGACCCAACCACGCCTATTGCCACTCCACTACAGCCTGAACAAGATGTCACGCCCATTGAAATTCCAGTTACAACGGCGCAGACTCAAACTTCCCTGGAAGCTGTGCAGCCCAAGCCAGAGGATCCAGCCCTTGAGGAGACAGCTCCTGCTGAAATTCCCCTACCTGTTGCCTCCAACGAGAGCGAGAAGTCTCGCGAAGAGCAATGGGAGATCGTGGAATCACCCGAGGCACCGCCAGCCCCTGCCAGACTGGGACCTCATGAGGTTGACATCAGCTCGAAATTCCAGACTAGCATTGGGAGCAGCACCTCGGCACCCAGCATCCAGGAAGACGTAAAGTCCACTGAGCACACTGTTGTTCCTGCCGATGAGACGGCGGAGAAGCTCCAAGAAGCGAATGTCGAGTCTCCGAAAGAAATTTCCGAGCCTGCAGCCAAACCCGAGCTTCCCATTGATGCGCTGCAGCAAGCAGTTAATACTGCCCCCGAGGAATCCTCCGACTCCGCTGAAGAGCAAAAGACAGCCGCCATCATCAAAGATTTCCCAGAACCTCCTCACGAACCTCAACATGAAGTGAAGGAAGAGATCAAAGAGGAGACACCCATTATTGAGGCGCCTGTCCAAGAGTCATCATCGATTCATGCGGCTGAAGATTCCGCCATCGACGTGAATGAACGACAAGAAGCTCCCGCTGAGACCGCGCTGGCCCTCCAGCCTGAGTCTGTTCGCAGTTCTGGTGACTCGGGCATCTCCATGCATGAGCAATCTAGAGCCGAGGAACCCAAGGTTGAGGAAGCCCCCAGGGTAGAAGAGACTGCCAAGGAGGAAGTTCCTGCAGTGGATGAACCCGAGAAGCGGGAAACGGAGGACGAGCCCGAGCTGCCAGATCTCCCCAAGACAGTCGAAACTTTATCCATGGAGCCCGTGGATGTGGCCTCTTCCACTGAAGAGCAGGCTAAAGCTACGGTATCTGAAGATGGGGAGTATTTTCCTGTTTTCAGCCTTGCATCCTCTCCTATGCTGGAGCCAGTGGTCGAGGAAAACGAGCCCGAAGAGGCGCCCAAGAAGCTCTCTTTGAATCTGGAAACTCCTGCCCTCACAACCTCAACATCGACCCCAATGATGGAGAAGCTCCTCACTCCAGAGGAGCGCTCCCACGTTGATTCGCACTTTGAGGACCACCCCGAGCCACCTCGCTTTGATTCAGCCACCTTGCCTAGAATGCGCCCTCGGGCCAACACAAACACCCTCCCTGAACGTCGCTACTCGACTGCCTTGACGCTTGAAATCGATACCGAGATTCTTGGCCCTGAATGGGCATCTCAGAATGCCTCCCCCGTTGGCTCTCCGAAGACTGCCATGGGGCTTGGTCGCCCGATGGCTCGCCATCGCCGCCAGCCGTCTGCCGGTTGGCTTGGCCTACGCGAGCAGCGAATGCACGAGGTTGGCCTACGTAATGCTCTAGTTCCTTATCGCTGGCGAGCTATGCGGGTTGACGGGGACTGGGACAACCGACCCAGAACCTCACACAGCGAGCAGTAGACACGCTGAACAAATATCATATCATTAGAAAAGATATAGACATGAGTGAAAAGGGGGATATGAACCTGGTTGCATTTTTTTCCTTTAGATGGGTGTTTGATGGGAGGAGGAAACTGGTCTGGTGAAGCGTGCTGGATACGAAGACAGTCTACGCGATGACGGCGTTTGGGATTCTTTCAAGTCGGTTTCTTATTCTTTCAGGACCATTGCATCTGCAGCGAGATCATTGGTAGCGCGCATTGCATTGGTCACGCGGAACGATATATATATACACAACAAACATAGCTACGAGGCTGCAATCATTACTTGTATTGAATTGCTATTTTGCATTCATATATATCTTTCTTTCGCACATCTATCTTGTGACCATTTCTGATCGTTTCCCGATGAGTTTTCACCATGGAACTACGGCTCCCAGGTGGTTTGTGAAAGTACCTGACTTGATACCCGAGTCAGCCGTAGCCAGAAGAACAGTGCTGATTGCACCCTGGTCTGGAGACGTTTGGCCTCGGAAGCCGTCAAAGTTGGTTGCACAGTAGAAGGCCGGGTCGGCAATGTTGAATTTCCAAGCTGCGTCGTTCTCATACCTGACGGCGTAGTGCAGCGCGAGCATGTTCAGGGCAGACTTGCTGACGGTGTAAGCCGTGAACTCGCCGGTCCGCTGCTCGTAGCCTAGGGCGGGATCGGCCTTGAGAGTCAGGCTGGCGAGGGTGGAGGACACGAATATGACGCGACGGGTCCGAGTAGACTTGGACAGCAGGGGGAGGAAGGCGTCGGTGACCATGGCGGTGCCGACGACGTTGGTGTTGTAGACGACCTGCATGCGCTCGCGGGGGGAGGATATGTCCCAGCCCGAGATGCCGCTATTGTTGACGAGGACGTCCAGGCGGCCAAACTCTGCGTCGATGGATTGGGCGGCGGCCTGGATGCTCTCGTCCGAGATGATGTCGAGAATGAGGGTGGAAACGCGGAGGCCCCTGGCTTGGAGGGGAGCGGCGGCTTGGGAGACGGCGTCGGGGCGACGGCCGGAGAGGATGATGTGGTAGTTTGGCTGCTCGGCGGCGAGCTTCTTGACGACCTCGAGGCCGATGCCTTGGTTGGAGCCGGTGACGAGGACGATGGTTGTCTCGGGGGTGATGGGGGGGTAGGACATGATGTTGGTGATGGTGTTTGAGGTAGTGGTGAGTAGGTAGTTAATTGGTTGTATGTTGATTGTATGAAGGACTGAGCATGTTATTGTGAGAATGACCAGCCATTATGGACACGGACTGGATTTTATACCCACGAGCTCTCCAAGTATTTGAGAGACGGCTTGATCATCAAAGTCATTTCGACATGTTAATACCATCACTGACCCTATCTCTCGTCCTCTCAGCTCCTAAGTCCGAAGTTGGAATAGTACCAAGAGACCAACCTGAGATTGGTTTCCTAATCGGGAAACCCCATCAACGCCGCACCAGCAACAAGCCATTGCGTCAAGGAGATGGATCTCGAGTTCTCTCGGAGAGAGTTTGGACGTCATGATCCAGGTCTAGTGGGAAATAATGGATGAGTGGGCGGATTCTCGTCTTTTCGCGTTTCCTTTGTGAGCGCGAACCGGGGATATACCAGGCTGTAGCGATACTTGGAGCTGCAATGCCGTTCTTTATCTTTGGATGCCCCTTTTCTCCGATCATAAGAGAGAGTTATGGAGTTGTAAAGGCGTCTTTTTGCCTGTGCTGATTTGCAGGGGTCCCTTTACCCCTTCATACAAGCTCAGCATCTCCTTCATCGACCAAGAGCTTGGCGCTCGACCACCTCAGAATGAGAATGTCGCCATTCTCAGCGGGAAGAGTGTTGTCGTTGTCGGTGCCCAGGCCGTGCACGTCCCGGTCGCGCAGCATGCGGATGAAGACAGCCGCGTCCAGGTCCGGGGTGTCAATCATGCTCACGTTGCCGCCGGTGTCGTTGAGATTCTGCAGCTCCTGCGGAAGGGATGAGAGGAAGGAAGACAGGTAGTGGTTGTGCAGAAGCGCCTGGTGCCTCGTTGCGTAGGCTGCCTCGGTGGGGGAGAGGCGATCTCGGAGTTCCTGGCTGGATAGGTAGTGCAGAGTGTGCTTGTCGACCTGGGATGAGCTGTTAGCAGCCGAGTTGGGTTGGCTAATCTGGGCGGAACAAACAGACCTTTGCGATCCGGGCTCTGAGATAGCTCCTCACGAGGAACTTGTACCGTTCGAGCTCGGTCTGAATGACAATGAGGGCAAAGTTGGTCTTGGGATCCATGTCGCCCGTCATTTCCTCCACCTTTTCAATCTGTGACTTGACCCGGTCATTCACACGCTCAATCAGACCGTCCTTGGGCCATCTACAGTGAGAGTCAGTCCTGAAGACGATATCCAGAGCCGCCTCGGTCCGGGATAGGCTGTGACTTACTCCAGGAGCTCAGGTGCTGAGCGTTCGGCGATCCAGAGACGCGTCAAAGCCTGCAAATCACGCGTGTGCGAGGGCACGGAGTGAGAGGTGGGGTCGACCTCTCTGAGAATATCGTCGATGTCCATGAGGGAGACAAGAATTTGTAGGTTTATTTCGGAGCACAGGGGATCTCAAGACGATATAAGGAGGCGACGTTGGCGAGTTTGGCGATGAGGTTGAGAAGGAGTTGAAAGCCACCAGTTTCGTTTCCAACGAAAGCGGGGCAGAGAAGTCCCCGCCAATATGATACCTCGCCGCCTTTGTTAGTATAACTGCCTGCATTTTGTAGGAAAGGCACTCGACTCTATTATACTGACATTTATTCAGATGATAAATAATTAACTTTTGCACAATATAACGCTGATGATTTGTTTATTTTCCTTTTCAAGTATGCTCTATTTGGTCATTGAACTGACAAACCTGGGTTGACCCCAAGATATAACTGCATCATGATTCTTGGATCTGCTCCCTAATTTCCACCTAATTACAGTAAGTGACTTCTGTATGAAGTTCAATACTTGTTTCACGCCGACCCAGGGAAATGAATGAATTGGTCTTCACACTATTTACACTCTCTTTCCATTCTATCATCTATGTATTGGTAAGTACAGCATGAACCACACGCTGGGATTTACGTGTAGTCTATTCAACCTTCTTGAGCGGCTTGTAAGCATCCTGCTTAGCTTGCTCATAGCCGTTGACCTTTGCATAAACCCATTTTAACCCAGACGACGACGCCGTGACCAGCCCGGCAGCAAAGGTGAACAGCAACACCCGCTGAGATGTTGTGAGAATAGCAAATAGAGGATAAGGATACCTGTATGTGTTAGTCTCCGGCCCCTTTCAACTTTGGGAGGATAACTCACCATCCGTTGTGACTGAAGCACAGTTCAACCCAGTACCAGTATGCAAAAGCCAGGACGGTACTCAAGGACATGACTGTGTAAACAGGAATGGTCCAAGGGGGGCTGAACAGAACGAGGTCGAGCGTCAAGAAGACTGCAGGCGCAAGATGGAAGCCCAAGTCTGCGTGCGTAGCCAAATGGAAATCGTCCGGTATCAGCAAATCCTTGCTGATGAGACGTATGCCCCAGTACAGAATGGAAATAACCACTTCCAGAGGTGTAGCCACAACCGCCACAGCGTTCTTGGCTGAGAAGAGGGCGGGGATCAGTGTCAGGTCAGCGAGAATGCCGAGGACGAAGTCAGCCAGCGACAGAGTAAGACCGATGATGGTGAGAAATTGAAAATGCCATCCGTATGAATCTCCCATTGGAGTCTCCCATATCGTTAAGAAATAAAAGCTGTAGCTAAATGAGAGTGCTCCCACGAGATGGAGGAGCAACGACAGGGATCGGGATGGCGATGACAGTCGCTGAAGAGGGTGACGGGCCATTTTGGTATGAGGTCGAGGTCGCAATATACAGGGGGAGTAGGTAGGTAGCTTATAGAACTACATGTAATTAGTATGCGGGCAAAAAGTGAGAATTTGATGAGAATATTATTCCAGAATCTGCAGTTGCGGATAGATTCCTATTTCGACCAAGGCAAAAAGGTGGTCTTCCGTCATCCACGGGGCCTCGGGAACAACTTAAAGAGCGAGACAAGGAATCCCAACCCGTACTCGTGAAAAGCTCAGAGGACCAACAGGGATTCTTCCTGGTGCTCCATGGATTCAAGGGGCCTTTGGGGGGCCTGTCATGACCTCAACAGTGGACCTGGTGGGAATTGTTACAGGGGATAAGCTACCAGCCACAATTAGTCTTATGCGCCACACGAGGCAGAAGCTTGAATGTTGAACGTGAATGTCTAGGTAGCTCCCTAGGTAGATCGCGTCGCATTTCGAACCCATGCGCCAAACGCAACACCAGTAAATCTCGACCTCAACTACACAGCGAATCTCTGGTCTATGGTCGCTACGAATCCATTGCCATTCCGACAACCCGTATAGAAGTCCTATACTTCGCCATAATGGCACCCGATTCCGCTGCAGAGGACGATAATCGCTCCCAGAAACGGAGTCACTCCGAGTATCGCGAAGATGAGGACGGTACGTCGACCACTCCCCGGCGCAAGCTATGCTAGCTTCTAACCAACTTGCAGATAGCTCATCTGACGATGACATGGGCCCCCAGCTCCCTTCCGAGGCACCGAAGAAGAAACGACGAGTCTTGCCGCATGAAAAGCTCTACGTTGCTGCTCTCCCAAAGGCAACCCGATACTCAAAATCCCTGATGCACAAGGAGCAGATCCTCTTCACCACCTGGACACCCCTTACCGACTTTCTCATTACATCCTCCGTTGATGGAGTTGTCAAATTTTGGAAAAAGGTTGCTCAGAATATCGAATTCGTCAAGGAGTTCAAGGCGCACAACGGCGAAATCAAGTCCGTCTCGGTGAGCAAGGACGGCCGGAGTTTTGCGACTGCGGGCGTGGACGAGACGATAAAAATCTTCGATGTCATTACCTTTGATCTCCTGTCCATGATTCCACTTGGATATGTACCCAACTCTGTCTGCTGGGTCCATGCCAAGGGTGCTTCTCTACCACTGTTGGCTGTTTCTGAGCAAACGAAGCCGCTGATACACATCTACGATGGCAGAGGAGACAAGGAAGAGCCCATTCACACCATCAAGGGTCTACATAGGAGCCCGGTGCACTTGATGGTGTTCAATGAGGTCTACGACTGTGTGGTTTCGGCTGACGAGAAGGGCATGCTGGAATATTGGCGACCAAGCGGAAACTACGAGAAGCCCGAGAATGTCTTTGAATACAAGAGTTCGACAAATCTCTTTGACTTCAAAAAGGCCAAATCGGTGCCATCATGTCTGACAGTGTCCCCTGATGGAAAGCAACTCGCAACACTGTCCCTCCCCGATCGCAAAATTCGCATCTTTGACTTTGCAACGGCAAAGTTATACCGCACATACGACGAATCTCTTCAAGCGATTGAGGAGATGCATAGAGCGGGCACGGGTGCAACCAAATTGGACAATGTTGAATTTGGCCGTAGGACAGCCCATGAACGAGAGACGGAGTCGGAAACGCTCAAGAACAAATCCAATGTCCTTTTTGACGAATCTGGAAATTTCATTATTTACGGATCCATGTTGGGGATTAAAGTCCTCAACACCTACACCAACCAAGTTGTCAAGGTCTACGGCAAAGACGAGAATATTCGAGCTGTGAACCTAGCTATTTATCAAGGTCAACCCCAGAAGAAGGGCGTGATGACGGTAGATATGGGCGCTTCTAGTAATCCGTTACTTCAGGAGGCCGAGACTCGAGACCCGATTCTGGTGGCGACCGGAGTTGGCAAGGTGCGTTTCTACATGTTCACCAACGACGAGGACATTTCCAAATCGACACGCGATGTTCAAAACGAGCGACCGACGATACTGGGACAAAAGAAGGATGCCAAGACCAAGGCTACTGAAACCGGTACTGGAGCTGTTCTTCATACAACCTATGGCGACATTCACATCCGCTTGTTCCCTGATGCCGCGCCCAAGGCTGTCGAGAACTTTGTCACACACTCCAAGAGTGGTTATTATAACAACACAATCTTCCACCGTGTGATTCGCAAGTTCATGCTTCAGGGAGGTGACCCGTTGGGCGACGGTACTGGAGGCGAGAGTATATGGGGAAGGGAATTTGAAGACGAGTTCAGCAGTCTCAAGCACGACAAGCCCTACACGGTGAGCATGGCCAACGCTGGGCCCAACACAAACGGCAGCCAGTTTTTTATTACAACAGAGAAGACGGTAAGCTGCTCCTGAGTTCTTAGTATCCTGCTGGTGACTAACAAGTGTACAGCCATGGCTCGATGGGAAGCACACTATTTTTGGACGAGCAACGCAAGGGTTTGATGTGATACACAAAATTGAAGGCGTACGGACGCACAAGGAAAAGCCAGAAGAGGACATTAAGATTCTGAATATCGACATTGTATAGTAAAGAGCACTTTGTACATCCTCGAGTTGGAAGTGAAGAGATGGGATCGTCAATCCTTATGCGGCATGAGCAGACACAATTGGCGAATAAACCGCGTCTCAAGTCCAATTGACTCACAAGACAAGCAGTAATTAACTAATTGATGGCCTGCTCTCTCTCTTTACGGTACCAGCCAATGAAGTCATATCGCTTAGGGGCGTGGCTCCATTATGTGATGTGACATGAGGGTCATGACGGCACGTTATGCAGGCATGTCAAATGCATGTCAATATTCAGCCCTTAATTTGACAAGATCAACCAGCTTGGGTCAGTTTGAGGAGTTCAACAGGTGAGAAGGACGCTTGGGGGGATGTGTGCCGCCAGTCCAGTGGCCTGTACTCCCAAAAGTGCAAAGTTTTGCACTTCATCTACAACAGCTGGTCAGACCGTTGGTGGGTGGCGGTCTGTAGCGCCGCGTACCCCGGAAATCCAGACTTTTCCAGCGGCCATTATCCAGGTCCCTGTCTCGTTGGGATTCTACGCAAAGTACCTAACTTAATAGGCCTTCACGCCCTCTTGGCCCTGTACCTGCTGCTGTAACTCTGGGTTCCTGGTGGTGGTGGTGTCATGGCGGGGTCCTTGCCTGACCGGACCTCCGCCAATCAGTGCGGGGCTGTTCAAAAGCCGCCTCCGTGCCGGGTTGTTTAAGGGAAGGAAAGTGGGTGGGATGCTCTTACTGAGAATCCAGAGTATGAGAGAGGTGTGACACACCGACGCCGGCCGGCGCAAAGGGTAAGGGTGTGCGTGTAGGTAATTTTTTCTTGGGGTGACTCCCTCTTCCGCTTCGACTTTTTTCTCTCTTCTTGCCCTTATTACAGAGTACTTACTTGGAACTCTTTGAATATCTTCCATTCCGAGCAAATAGATTGAAATTTGCCCTTTGTCTCTTGATCTTTCTTTACAAACCATCCATCTTATTCCCTAATCCCCTCCAAACAACGTCATCATGGCTACTGTACGTTCCCCTCCTTGCGCTGCAGCTCCCCTCGTCACAGCTTTTTGGTGGGGTGACTCACAATGAATACAGTTCTTCATCGAGAACAAGAATGTTGGCAACCAGGCCCAATCGGAAGATTGGAGAAGTAAGTAGCGTTCTTTCATATTTGCCATGGCCATGCGCTGTGCTGTGCTGTGCGCCTGCTGTAGCCGTTGTCATGATGCTGACCAGCTTCAGTTCGTGGCTACAACCCTCTGACCCCTCCCGATCTGCTCCAGCACGAGATTCCCCAGACCCCCGAGTCCAAGAAGACTGTGCTTCAGGGCCGCAACGAGACCGTTGCAGTCGTCAATGGCACCGACGAGAAGCAGCGTCTGCTTGTCGTTATTGGACCTTGCTCCATTCATGACCCCGAAGCTGCTCTCGCCTACTGCGACCTCCTTCTCAAAGAGAAAGAGAAACATAAAGATGAGCTCCTCATCGTGATGCGATCCTACCTCGAGAAGCCCCGCACCACGGTTGGCTGGAAGGGCCTGATCAACGATCCCGATATCGATGGCAGCTTCAAGATCAACAAGGGCTTGCGACTGTCTCGCCAGGTCTTTGTTGACCTCACCTCCAAGGGCATGCCCATTGCCAGCGAGATGCTCGATACCATTTCGCCTCAGTTCCTGGCTGATTTGCTCTCCGTTGGTGCCATTGGCGCCCGAACCACGGAGAGCCAGCTGCACCGCGAGCTGGCCAGCGGTCTCAGTTTCCCTGTGGGTTTCAAGAACGGCACCGACGGCTCTCTGGGCGTCGCCATTGACGCCATTGGTGCTGCTGAGCACCCTCATCACTTCTTGTCCGTCACCAAGCCTGGTGTCGTCGCCATTGTTGGCACTGAGGGCAATAGCGACTGCTTCGTCATTCTGCGCGGTGGCACCAAGGGCACCAACTACGATGCTGCCAGCATTGCCGAAGCCAAGGCAGCTTTGGACAAGAAGGGTGTGCGACACCGATTGATGGTCGACTGTAGCCACGGAAACTCTAACAAGAACCATAAGAATCAGCCCAAGGTTGCTGCTACAATCGCCGAACAGATCTCCAAGGGCGAAACGGGCATCATGGGTGTCATGATCGAGAGTAACATCAACGAGGGTACGTTTGCGTCCCCAACTTTTTAATTCTTCTACATATTAACTAATACCCCTTCTCATAGGCAACCAAAAGGTCCCCGCCGAGGGCAAGGCCGGTCTCAAGTATGGTGTGAGTATCACGGATGCTTGCATTGACTGGGACGATACTGTGTCAGTGCTGGACAACTTGGCGCAAGCCGTCAAGGAGCGACGCAAGGTTTTGGGCGTGAACGGTGCTTAGAGCTGTGCTCTCTGTTTGCATTGTGCCGACTTCTGTTGGGTTGAAGAAAATGAAAAGGACGATCAACATTGCACATGTACAATCAAAATTTCTCCCCTTGGCGTCGCCCGCGCACGGGGACTGCAACTGGCTGGGACGATCTGCGCATTTGGTTATTGCAAGTTGAGGACTGGAGTTACTGGGAATCGTTTTTGAGGGATAGATAAAAGTAGCAGCAACTCGATTGAGCGATATACGCTTGGGCTTGTGTAAGAGGAATAAAATCAGCGTTTTGGAGAGGGCAGCATCATGTACTGTTTTAATGGCACTGGCATACTGTGTACACGACGACCAGAGTCTGGCGAGCCACGCACTCCTGGACTAAGCTTATTCACACTGTGGCAATACAGCTCCTAGCTGCTGGCGTTTTTGACATCTCCTAAGCTACAGCCTGAGTATCCTGCAACCCCCAAAACTCTTTCTCATCACCATCTCACCAAATTTACGCGGTATCAATTGATTGAACCGTACAGCAAGCGACACTTGGGGAAAACAAGATATTTTCGCGACGACCCTCGGCCTCACGACTCACTGAATCCATCACCCTTTCACCCTGAGACGCGGTGGTAGACTCGCGCGATTATGGCTCGCGACTATACACCCCCCGAGTCGCCCTTGTCCTCAATGGATGAATCGGAACCTTACGAAGAGGAAATCCACGATGAGGAAGATACGACGATAAGACCCTCGAAGCGACAGCGTGTCGAGGCTGGCTCAACAACCTCGCCTGCCGTTGTCCCTGACGCCGAGCCTGAGACAGTTCCCGAGCCTGATGCCCTCGAGGGCATGTCTGACGTCTCCTCCGATACATCAGGCGATATCCCAAGCTCGCCGATCAATGCGCGGCTCGATGAGGAAGACTTCCAGGACCAGGTCACCGTTTGTGACTGGGATGGATGTCCCGCCGGCGACCAGGGCAATATGGACAAGCTGGTCGAGCATATACACAACTCCCACATTGAGAATCGACAGAAGAAATACACGTGCGAATGGAGGAGCTGCAACAGGAAGGGCCTCCCACACGCCAGCGGCTATGCTTTGAAGGCTCACATGAGGAGCCACACAAGGGAGAAACCGTTTTACTGCTACCTACCAGGTACGCTGGATCTCACACCAGCCACGACCAGCGGACAGTTGCTAACGAGATTCCAGAGTGCGACCGATCATTTACACGATCCGACGCTTTGGCGAAACACATGCGAACCGTACACGAGACCGAGGCTCTACGCCCCTCAGATCCCGTACCAAAGTCTATGCAGTCTGGCCCCGTCAAAGGCAGCAAGCTCAAGATTATCATCAAAACTCCCCAGTCGCACGGTAATCTGGACGACCTGGACGATGCTGCCAATGGCGATGTCCACAATCCCGAGTACTTTACGGCTCTCACCGAGGAGCTCTTTGACAACGAGGAGCTGGCATTCCCCGTGGACAAGCTGTACCGCAAGTGCTTCTGGGAGTCCAAGTGGGCCGATGAGATTGGAGAGTCGCTCAAGAAGGAGTGCAAGGACTGGGAGGAGGTCTACTACAAGGAGTGGCTGGAGAAGGAGGTGCTCCTTTCACAGGTCATCAAGAGCGAGGTGGACTGGCACGGCCGGCGACAGGCTATCCTCTCCGGAACGGCCGATGTTCAGGTACCCGGTGCAGTTGAGAGTGTCGAGAAGGCGAATAGCGAGGTAAAGGCCGTAGAAGAGACGGCTTAAGACACGATATGTCATCTTGGGCTTGTAGATGGATCTTGGACGGCGTGTGCCTTTGTTTTTGAGGACATTGTAAAATCACTGATATAAACGAGGGGAGTTTGCCGGAGTTGGTTATGGACTACAGGGAGGTCACGGAGAAGGACAGCGGACTTGTCTTGCTATTTTTTTGGGTTTCTAAACCTGGGCTTTGTTAATGCAAAAAGAACTACAAGTATAATGTCGACACCCATGACACGCGCCTTGTGTCGGTGAAAAACTACAGAGCCTTCTTCTTGGCGCGGTACGACTCGGTGTTTTTGAAGGGGAACCCGCTGGTGCTCTGGTCAAAGTGGTGGTAGCGGCTGATCATGGCCTTGTCGCCGGCGAACATGACGCAGTAGAGGCCGAAGGAGGCGAAGACGGAGCTCCCGAGGCAGCCGAGGGCGTAGCCCGTCTCGCCGGTCCAGCTGTAGCGGCCGTAGCAGTAGAAGGCGGCCGAGGCGTGGTGCAGGGTCGAGATGAGGACGGTGGCGCTGGCGTAGGGTGAGATGTCGTCGGGTTTGGCTATCAGAGTGAAGAAGGCCGCTTGGGTTAGTATGTTGAAAGGGAAAACATAGAGGGGAGAATCGAGGGGAGGTACCGTCTGCTGCTGAGGTTAGAGGTATGGCGCCGGAGAGGACGACGACGATGATGCCGAGAGATAGGAGAGCGAAGCCGAGGGAGCGAGCAAAGTAGGTCTCGAGGGCTACGAGAGAGCGGTTGATTTCTTATAAGCAAATGGATTTAATGGGCAAGGTGGACGGGGCGAGTCCTTACAGCTGGGAGATTCGTACTCGGCGCGCAGGAGAGAGCCGATGGAGGAGGGCCAGAGGATGAGAGGCAGGGCCTGGGTGCTCAGCCAGGCGAGGTTTCCGAAGCTGTATGATCCGATGGTCTTTGGAGAGCGTGTCAACAGAACGGGCTTTTCTTGAGGGCGATACAACGTACAGTCATTGTGGATGTTTGAGAGTCAATACAGGAACACTTGTGGATGAGATACTGTTGTAATTCAGAGCTACGATGTTACTTTCGGGAGATGGAGCAATGGGAAGCTGTCGTCATGATGGAGGCTGCATGGAATGGGCCCATGGTACGTACACTTTGTACTTGGTGCAGAAGGGCGTCGACGTCACCACCGGTACTCGGTAGACGGACTTTTTCACCACCAGGACCATCGGGTAACTACCACGTTCAAATGTGCTATGCACACCTGCATTCGATCAGAGACTGCATCTGCGACAGGGTTACCCGCCCCCCATCTCCAACCCAGTAGGAGAGAAGGCTTATGACTCCCCAAGCTGGCCCTCTATAACTTTTTTCGCCTCCCGCCCGTTTCACCCGCCTACAGCATTCTCCCTAATCCTTCTTCATACGGTACGGCAGTGGGCAGTCCAGCGCAAAGGCAACCTTTGTCCCGCCACCATTTAACCCCCCCCC
>JALNIO010001306.1:36345-48609 GCA_023509875.1 Rugonectria rugulosa
ATTCATGGTATCGCCTCCTGCAACCGGAAGGCAAGTGGCTGCCCGTGCTGAACTGCCCAGTACCTGTGCGTACTCTGTAGGTACCTGCCCTCACCATCTCTGCCCCTGTGATCCAGCAAAGAAACAGTGGGCTTAGGTACGGATAGGTACCTTACATACCTGCAGGTAGCACCTCAAAGCGCTGGAAGCCTCGAGGGCGAAATGGCTGAGATGGGCGTTTTTTCCTTTTTCCTCTTCTTTCAACCGCCACCTCTCTTCAAATTCACCAACGCATCAGCACTACTCCCTCATTTCCTCCTTTTCTCCTCTTTCTTTCCAGCCGGCTCACCCTCTCACCACCCATCTACAAGTAGCGCGTCTCTCTCTCTCCAAAAAAAAAAACGTCTTCAGATCAGATCAGCTGCGAGCACCTTGTGACGGATCCAGACGGACAACTTCACATCCCCACCAAAAAAGCCCACCTCAGGTCTGAAAGCAAAAGACCCCACTCTTGCGTGCCCGCCCGCTTTCTGGAGTATCGCCTCCGCCGATAGAGCACCGTCTCAACTTCAGTGACCGCACTTGCTCTTACGCACTGTGGGCTAGCATTGAGAAACGCCTGTCACGCGAGTACAGTATTCGTACATGTAGGTCTCTCTACTTGTAGGTTGTCAGAGACTCTCTCTACTGGCATTGGGAAAGAGATCTGGGTTCCCAGGCTGAGTTTCTATTCGCCATACCTTGCATTTCTCGTATCTGGTACGAACCAGGACTGCCGGCTGCTTGCTGATGAGAGATTGCTTCGACCAATCCGGCTATCGAGAACCACCCGAATTTTTAAGGTATGTACCTAGCCTCAGCCAGAGATCTCGCTCTGAGCGCGAAAGAGGAGGGCGTCATGGTGCCAACGACCGGCGGATCCCCTTCCAGACGGATGGCGCCGAGCTTGCTACTCCCAACTACCAAGTGCAGTCACTGCCACGGATACGAATACACAGCTCGAAAGACGGGTAGGAGGGCAAGGGTGAAGCTGAGCTGACCATCTACTGCAGCTGACTTAGATAAGCGCATACGGATACATGTATGTATGTCGTCAACCTTTGGGAGAACCAACATCAACCCCAGCGCTTATAACGCGCCGCCACGTCCAAAGGACAAAGCATCAACCTTTCCCGTGGCTGGAGGTGCCGAGACGTGAACAACCAAGTACCTATCAAGAACCTCAACTCCGAGCATTCACAACTCGACTTCTTTGATAACCCCACCTCAACCAACTCTAATCCCCCCTCCGAAAGGCCCGGCCGAACTCGTCGTCCCCCCCCCAAACACCCAAACACCCAAACACCCCCAAGCTCGCTCGGCCAAGTCGATTCTCGTGGCTGCTGAACCCCTCACCAAGCACTCAAGCGCAAGACGTTAGTCGTGGTATCGCCGCTCCCGACGCGGCGCACTGTACAGCCGCTTTAACCTCGCCCAACCCACCCTCACTTCGCCCCAAACGACATCAATCATCTCCATCAGCTCTCGCTTCTGCTCCGTTTTCCTTCCTTTCCCTTCATCATAACCCATCCTTGTCCCTGGCCGGCCCCTTCCATCACCATCAACTTCGACTTGCTGTCCTGCATCTCTTGCCGGGCATCGACAACGCCTTCCAAGCAAAATCTATCCCTACCTCGAAGCTTGCCGCCAACGACCCCGCCGTCCGAGCTCGACGCACCGCAGTCACTATTATTCCTAATAAGCCGCCCTGGTAGCACACCACAGCAGTCGCTGCCATGTCAGGCCCTGAGAGTGCAGCTTCGAATCCAGGTGGTTTCGACCTCCTGCGAAGAGCCACCCAAGCGATGATGTCAAGGTACGTGATCTACAGTTCCCTTCCTTGTCGCTATCTTTCCCTCCTTCTCCCCTTCTTCCATGATGCTTTCCTTTCCATATCTGCGTATCTCGATTTTCCCCACTCAACCCTGCCATACCTTTCCACCTCCATTGCGGCCCAAAGTTGGAGTTCGAAATGTCCTTGCCATTCCATCCCGTCTCTGCGTGCTGTTTTTCTGGAGCCATGGAGTTCGCCAGCTACGGGTTCCCTGGCTCCTGGAAGTTCCAGCTGCCGCAGCTGCCCCTCACTCTCAAGGTGGCGACGGCGATTACGGCTCCAGCCCTTGAAGCTCAGCGGACCCGTCCACCGAGTCAGCGTCTCGTTCAGGCTAGTCTCAGTGGCTTCGGTCCCCGACACCGCCTGCCCTGGCAATCCTGTTTTACGTCTCCAAGGGATGCTGAAGTGTTTCGAGCCCCCTAAATCTCTCCGATATGGTGTTCCAACAAGCGGCTAGGCTTGTATGAGTCCTGTTTTCTTAGCAAGCCATAGGCAAGGGAGGTTGGTCAAAAACCCGGCTCCAAGGGAGCTCCGGGACTATTACTCCAACCACTCCAAATCTGAGAACCCCCAACTGTCAAAGCTGGCTAGCATCGTATTGGCCTTGATGAACTCGACAAGAGTTGACAACCTGGAGACGCTCAGTAGTACTGGGCCCTGGCAACGAGATGACGGAGGATCTTGGCCAAGAAGATTGAGTACCAATCATGATGTCCCCAAGCCTGGTTCGAAGCCATCGCGGTGGACCCGAGCAGTCGCCATCGAAGCGGCCAGCCCTAGAGGTTCAAAAGACTTTTCCACATGCAACGAGGTCGTCTCCCTGCCGCCTGACTCGCTTCCGCCGTGATTGGATCCTGTCCGCCGGACTCTGGTTTACAGTCCCTGCGTCGCCTCCCGACCCCGCCATTAGCACTGCTCGCAGCGCAGCTCGTCAGTTTCTTCTCCTCTCGGTCAGACAAGCCTTGAACAAGCCCACCCCGGCCACATGGCTCTGGCTCTGTTGTTCTGGAGAAAAAAAAATTGATCTCGTCATTCCCCTTTTCCGCCACCTCCTCCTGCTCCGCTGCTTGGATTCACTCTGTTCCAATTCCTCCTGTATTTCTCCCACTTCGCCCTCACAACACTCACTCACACACACACCATCCATCCGCTCTCGGCACGACCTACACGCTCCATTCTGCCAGTCCCGGGCCCATCGTTGATTCTGAGCCCGCGCCCACACCACACCACCGGCCCTCGTGGTCTCAACAGACCAGTTTCCATTCCGTGTTTTTCTCGTCATATCACCTCTTGAAAACCCACTATCTCTGGCGGTCCCTTCAAAGACCTTTTGCCCTCTTTTCCACTCTAGTCGACGCTCTTGGCAGCCGTCATGAACTAGTGTTCCCACTTCGCTCTTCCCCGCGCCGCATATTCGGGGCAAAAGCATTGATTATTCACTCACCGGAAATCTTTTGCAAAAATGCATGGAGTTATTAACCAAGCTTCTAGGTCTGCAGCCGCTGAGGATGAGGGGGTTGACCACATTGGTTTTGATACACCTCGATCTGGAGTAGCTACACCTCAACCAGACCTTCAGGACAAGCGCTTGCCCGGCATCATGAGCTACTTTGGCCAGGTTCGTCATAATTCTCCCGCAACCAAAGTTTCCTTTCCCATCTCTGGCCAACCCGAGGGTTGTAAACCTCCGGGTCAGGGCCGAGATGAATCCACTTCACCCATTTCACCCATCAACCTGAAGTCAGAGCCACACAACCAAGAAGGCTTTCCTCACTCAGACTGTGATATCTCGACTTCTGACCGTCTGCTCTTACACGACAAGTCTCTCGGTCTCCAGTTGGGCACAGAACGGGTCGAGCGGAGCGTTCCTGATCCTTACCCAACTCCACCAGCTTCTCAGCCACCATCAACTGGCGGCTCCCTCACCCTTGACATGACTACAAATGCGAATAGTATCGCTGGAGTTTCTGTAAAGTCTCATATCCTGCCATCACGACCCAAGACTGCCGGCGCCCTCTTCACCACTACACACTTTGAATCACATGATGAGTCACTGCCTCCTGAACCGGCCCCCCTTAAATCCACAGAACCCAAAGTTTCCTCATCAAACATAGCCCGTTCTCAGTCGAGTGCTCCTGCTCGTCCTACCCCTGGCAAGTGGTACTCCTTTGAAGGACTCAAGGAGCTAACTCGTGTTATGACTTTCAAGAGCGGTCCGTCAACTCCCACCCGGGCCATGTCAGCTGCTCGACCCTCTGGCTCAGAGCGTAGGGACACTTCCAGCCGGACCAGCAACGATGGTGCTGAAGTCAGTGGAACTCAGACTCCGAGATCAGCGGGTGCCCAAGCTCCCATCACCAAAGGCAAGCTTACTATTAAGATTATGGAGGCTCGAGGACTGCGAAAAAGCCGGAACCCTTACGTCGTTGTTGTGTTTCAGAGGAGTGAATTGATTTCAGGTCCTCCCCGAAATCTTGAGGAGGAGGGGAAGAATCTTAGCATTGCTACTCCTGCAGCGGGTGGTATTCCCATCCAAAGACAAGGAAGCGATTCTGGCCGGCCAATGTCTATCCCGATGCGCAGTCGACAAAGCAGCAACACCAGTGTCTCGGATTACAACACGTTCAAGAACCGAAATTCACGTCCTTCAATCTCGAACCCCAAATGGGATGCGGAGGCTGCCTTGTAAGCCAGCAAAGACATGTACTCATTGCTCAATACTAACAGTGGCCAGTGATGTTGTTGCCACCGACATGTTGGTCGATATCTCCGTGTATGACCATACCACAACGGGTGAGGAGTTCCTCGGTCACGTAGACTTTAGGGCTCGTGCAGAATACGACAACCCTGTCAAGGGATGGTTCGAGCTGGAGGGACACGCCGATACGATGGCTGAAAATGCGCCGACCGGCGAGATCTATGTCGAGGCAATCTTTCAGAGATCTGAGCGAAGACATTTTGGCCCAACCGACTTCGACATCCTTAAGCTCATTGGAAAGGGTACGTTTGGGCAGGTATACCAGGTGCGTAAGAAGGACACTCAACGCATCTATGCCATGAAGGTCCTCCAGAAAAAGGTCATCGTCCAGAAGAAGGAGGTAGCCCATACGGTGGGGGAGCGAAACATCCTAGTACGAACGGCCATGTCCGACTCACCGTTTATCGTGGGATTGAAGTTCTCCTTCCAGACGCCCTCCGAACTTTATCTGGTCACTGACTACATGTCGGGAGGAGAACTGTTTTGGCACCTGCAAAAGGAGGGCCGATTCGACGAGAGACGGGCCAAGTTTTACATTGCCGAGTTGATATTGGCCATCCAGCATCTTCACAACAACGACATCGTGTATCGAGATTTGAAGCCGGAAAATATCCTCCTGGACGCCAACGGCCACATTGCTCTTTGCGACTTTGGTCTCTCCAAGGCCAATCTTACAAAGAACGATACTACCAATACCTTTTGCGGCACGACCGAGTATCTCGCCCCCGAGGTCCTTCTGGACGAGTCAGGCTACACCAAAATGGTGGACTTCTGGTCATTGGGTGTGTTGGTGTTTGAGATGTGCTGCGGCTGGAGCCCGTTCTACGCGGAGGACACGCAACAGATGTACAAGAATATCGCATTCGGCAAGGTTCGGTTCCCCAGAGATACACTGTCTCAAGAAGGCCGTAATTTCGTCAAGGGACTACTGAACAGGAATCCCAAGCACCGCCTTGGTGCCACGGATGATGCCGAGGAGCTCAAGCGCCACGCCTTCTTTGGCGACATTGACTGGACACTTCTCTCAAAGAAGCTCATCACGCCTCCTTTTAAACCCAAGTTGAAGTCGGAGACGGACGTGTCATACTTTGACCCCGAGTTCACGACGGCCTTGGATCAGAACGGGTCTCTCAATGAGCGTGCGGCAGCTCTGGCCCGAGGTTACGCTGCCTCGACGCCTCTCTCTCCAACCACGCAGGCAAATTTCCAAGGGTTCACATTTGTGGATGAGAGTGCGCTTGACGATCACATGCGTGATCGCCACAGAATGGATGATGAGGATATGGACGACGCGCATCACGACGAGCATGACGACTGGGACAACTTGGACGATATTGATCTAAGAAAGGCAAATCGGATGAGCGGCATCGTGAGAACGTCAACGAACGACGAGCAAATGGTGGGAGGCGCGCATTTTGACGTGTAACTCTTGCCAAATTACCAAAAAGAAAGACAAAAAACAGACAAAACAAACATATGGCTTTCTCAACGTTTGATGGGGTATATTGTGTCCTTGAAAGTAATTTCGCAAACCCAAACAAAAAAGAGAAACCTGCCCAGTGGGCATGAATCTATCAACCATGGCATAACCGCATCGGAGTCGGCTAGTATTTGCATTGCGCATTGCAGAACAGGTTCATGGCGTTTTGCGGGCGGTGTGGTGTGAGTGTGCCTGTATTTCGGGCTTCTACGAATATTCAAAATGCCTACTTACCTTACCTATCTGTCCTTGTCCCTTTGCTTCTTGTTTGCCTCCAATTTGAGAGGCTATGTGCACATTCTCAGACAGCCAAGATACAACAGGCTCTGGCCCCTTGGTTTGGGACAGGTTTTATCTTTCGTTGTGTCATTAACATTTCACGGAATGGCAGAATTGCAGAATTCTTGTGCTTTGGAACCACTCTTCACTCCGTCCTTCGTGTTGATGACGTTGGTGCGCCACCTTTTTGAGTCCACGATGAAATGAAATTGACGCCACGATGGAACATCACAGGGTAAGCTGCGCGATGTGTTGGGAGTTGTAGGGGTCAGTTTCGTTGTCAGCGTGTTGTACAGGCTGAGTTCGATGCCGTGCACGAATAGGTGCTCAACACAGATTGGATGGACGAGGCTGGCGATAATGTTTCAAGGGCCAAAAGTGGCTCACTAAGGTCAGATAAGAGATAATAACTAATACGGCGTTGACGTCGGTAAATAAAAGTGAATCCTGCAAAGTATTTGAATTGAGAACAATTTGCTCATCAGCTCAATATACCGTAGAGACCGTGTGCTTGATATATGCCTCAACGATGAGACCCAATGTCTCACTACTACCACGAAAACACATGTAGAAGATTATGTCATCATGGTCAAGGGGTTGCTTGCTTCATTGAGCTTTCGTATTCGAAACGAGTTCCTACAGGCAACCAAAGGTTGAATTTTTAGGACAATATACACAGGATTATCATCTCCAATCCACTGCTGCAGCCACGTAGTCTTGATCTCTCCTCTGGCGATGCCAGCCTACTTCATTTCCCTCGATTGACAGTCAACCGACTGTGCGTCTATTCCGTGATGGCGGGGACATAAAAGAATCGTCTAGTGATGAGCCTCATCCTCCTCCTCAGCCTCGAGCCAGTCAGGGACCTCGGCGGCGCCGGTGGCGGACTGGGCAGAGGCGTCCTGGCCCTCAATCTCGACGGCGAGGCTCTCGTACTCCTGGAGGCTGCTGGTGAGGTCGGTCTCCTCGGGGGAGGCGGGGGTCTTGGGGACGCTGAAGGTCTGAACCTGGCCCTCGGCGTCCGAGGCCTGGACCTGGGGGGTCTTGTAGGCCTTGAGCTCGCGGAGGTAGAGCTCTTGGACGAAGTCGGCTGCAGTTGGGAATGACAAATTAGCATTTTCCGAGACAACAGCTGAGTACAAAATATCGCAAAATTGTGACGACATGTTTAGAGACGATGGAAATGGTGTTTTGGATGAGCAGAGGTTGGTTTGGCGACGTCGGAGGTCGGGTGGAGCGCAGCTTCGGCTAATGGAATCTTGGATCCGAACGAGGCCAACATCGAGATGGGATGCGAACGAGGCATTGGGGGAGCTATCGAGAGTCTTTCTTACCTCGTCGGGAGACGGTGGGAGCAATGAAGCCTCTCACCTGGACGGCATTGACTCTGGTGACTCGGGAAACGGCGGCAGCGGCGGAGCGAGCGCGCTATAGAGGAAGAGAAAAACGTCAGCGACACAACCAGGCGAAAAGGGAAACGCATTCGGGTCGGAGCAGCGGACAAGGGACGACGACGCAGCATTTCCATCAGGGAGGGCAATGACTCACCGAAGCTCGGGCGAGTTGGCTGAGCATTTTGAAAGACGGGTCGTGGCTCAATTGGCAGAGTCCAGATAACGGGGAGGGGAGAGGGGGGGGTCGGTTCAGATCGATTGACTGAGGGTTTTGGGGAAAAATCGTGAGGTCCTTCTGTACAGTGCCCCCCCGGACTGGCGAACCGGGAGCAGCGGTGGGTGGAGTTGGTGCCTCAGGCCATAAGTACGTACGTAGAGTTGGGCTGGCTGGACTGGGGCGTCAAGGCGTCCAATTCTCAGGCAGGCGGGGGCCCTGTCGCCCGGGGACGAGGCAGTCGAGGACGTGTGGTCCGGAGGAAAACGGATTGGCGAATAGGAAGCTACACGTGACCTTGGCGGACTGTGAGCATCGGATCTTGAACGCTATCTCTTATCAATCTCACACAGGATGGATCTCGATGATGGATTCCATCTTCAACCATGACTTCACTTTGGTTGTCTGCACTTGTTCACATTTCTAGACAGTCTATTCTCTTCTGTTTATTTAATAATTGTTGTTCTGGAATTACTCCGTCAGCGGTCTGACAGCCGTACCTTCTCGTTCCTCTATTTGGCGCGGCCAAAGTGCAGCAGCCGCCCAGCTATTATCAGTATATCGTGACATCAGGGCAAGGGCCAAAACATTGAGATGGTTACTAGACATCATATGCTGCAACTGGTACGTCGGATAAAATAAAGGAAATTTATTTCGCTAAAGACAATGTATCAATGAGAGTCATCTCCGACCAAAATTTTGTACCTCCCAACAGAGTGTTCCACTGTTTCTCGTTAAGCATCCGCACCATCCGCTTCCTACATGTGCACATGTGCTATATATCATGGAACATATGAAGCAAATACACGCGTCACCCCAAACTCGCCGGCGTTGGACCGTCATCCAAGAAGGCTCCGTCGCATCACCTCCAGCTGCTTCGAGCCAGCTCAGTTGTGTCTCGGCCGGATCTAATGTGCCGTGTGCCGGTCCTCTTGCGTCATCTGAGGAGACAAGATCTTCTGGGAGCGAGATCTCTTGCGCATCATGCCGATGACAACTGCAACCGCGTAAAGGACGGCAATGACGGCGGCAACGACAGCGTATGCAATCTTGAAGGCCTTGTGAGAACCGGCAAGCTTCAGACCCAATCCACCGGTGACGATACCAAGAATGATGAGACTACGTCCGTACCAGATATGGGCATGGCTGATGAGACCTCTTCGCTGGTGCTTAACAAAGTATTGGTGGTGTGCCCATCCGAGAACGGGCTGGAGGCCCATGAGAGCAACTACAACGGTGCCCATCTTGGTGTGTGTGTTGTTCCACCACTGGCAGAAATTGTCAGTAAACATGATGCCTAGTGAAACGCAGGCGCATGGCTGGAATACTTACATAGCCTTCATCATGGGCGACAACATAGCCGACTCCAAAGCCAGCCCACATGCCGAGGAATGCCAGGAATTGCCAGCTCGCATGGATGATCCAGTTGCCGATGATGGGCATGAGGATAGATCCGACGGGGTAGGCAACAACAAATACAATGGCCATGAGAATACCATGGACGCGCACCAGAGTGTCGCTGTTGTCACCTCCGTTGGAAGACACGACACCATCACCAGATTCGCTGCCGGAGTCGGAGTTGGAATCGTCATCGCTGCTGGAGTCGCTGGTAAAGGGGTTGCCACTGGAACTGAAGCTTGCTGTAGAAAAGTCAACAGAAAAGCTGTCGTGGCCGTCATGAATTGAGATTCCCTCTGATTGGCTCGTCGAGTCCAGAGAATCTCCCTCCTTCCAAGCCGCAATCCACGAGTTACTACCCGTGAGGTCCAGTGAAGAACAGTCACTGCACTTGATGTTGGCAGTCATCTCGCTGCTACTGACTCCAGAACCATCAATCAGCTCCACGCCACTATCCGATGAGAACTCAGGCTCGTCATGGCCCGTTCCGCTCCTTGGACTCAAGGTAACGTTGCCGTTACCGTCCTGATAAATGACAAAGATCTGCGACCCAGCCATCTTGGAGCCGATACCAACACCGACCCATGAGTAACTCGTGGGGGCTTTGATCTGAAAGTATACATCACCAGATCCTGAGCTGGCGGCAGCTTCGGGGACTCCCCAACGGTAGCAGACGTTGTCCGTTGGGCAGAATGAGGAGGTGGTTGCAGAGGCGCCACAGGCATCTGGACAGCAACTTATTAGCAACGAGGTTTGGGGTCATGGTGGGATACATTGCAGAAGAGACGGATCAAATTTGACTTACACAAAGCCGTGGCAGCAACTGCCGCGCCAATGTTGGACTTGATCATCATGAACAAAGGGTTATGCTTGGCTGACGTTGGTATAGGCAGCAGAGAAGCCAAAAAGAAGCTGGGTTGGATGAATCTAATGAACGAGGCGTCAAACCGAGAGACGGGAAGGGCCATATAAAGGCGATTCGAGAATTTGGGGGCGGTAGCTGCTACACCAAGCCAGGGGTTCCATCAAAGAAGCATTCGGCAGCAAGCCACCTCGGTAACTGTGCGACTGACGGACTAGCTCATTGTGATGATATTTGGAACAATGCTGATTCGACGGATTCATTCATGGCGGTGGAAACAAAGCCAAGACGCGGAGAGCTCATGCCAGGAGTCGTCGTCAGCGTCAAGGTCTTGGCGCAGCGTAGGGTGTCTCTGATGCAGCAGGGCGCTATCACAACGTGTCTGGGAACATGGAACACACCTACACACATACTTACGGAGTACACATGCATCCATGGGCACCCAGGGCGCCTCATCAACTTGGAAGTGGAGGGTGGTAATAGGGTTTCATCACACTGCCACATTGCTCGCCAAGCAGACATTGGTGTCTAAAAACGTCTGGCCACTAACTACCTACCTTCATGGAAGGCCGGCGTTGGGCCCGTGCCAGAATGGTTTTAGACATTTGGGTGTGCTTGTAATTTCACGGATATCTGTGCCGGACGAAGAATGATGCTGCGTTAGCGCTCTGGTGAAAGCGGTTCTAAGGCTGCCATGGCTTGGTCTCTTACGGGTCCGCGGGTGAGAAGTGCAGCAAAGAGATGAGAAATCCAGGCCCCTTTGGTGGTGCTGACAGCTCCGAGTCGTGCAGTCGTGCATCCACATTGCCATGTCGTCGGGTGCACAGCTGGCGAGACAAGATCTACAGAAGAAACGCGTGTCTGGTGATGTTGTATCGATGCACGAGGGAGCGGCATCGACCAGGCACAGGCGGCTCCGTACAACACTATAGCACTATGCGTCAGCATGGCATCTCGTGGATGGATGCAGCGAGCGAGCGAAGAGATGAGGGCGGCCGACCCAAGCTCATGCATGCACAGCACTGCCGCAGTCTAATCGTGAGCTTGTCACGGAATGCCAGTATCCGACCAAGAGGACTCCCTGGCGGTTCAACTCAAAGGCTATTAACATTGAGAAATGGAAGATCCTTCTTTATTCGTACTCGGAGACCGGAACGCTTAATCTGCCCGATACGGGCTATCTTAACTCCACGCCTATCCACTGCGTTGACCTCATCTCTACCTACCAGAGACGAAGAAACTACATGCCAGAGATGCGTGTGCATACATTGAATCAATACATACGGTCGCTGCAGACCTTCGGAGGAGAATATCTTTACCAGATTGATGTGCTTCCTCATGCGAGGTACAACGATTGAGTAACAATTCATCCGGACCTTGCTGGAGCTCCGCTACACTGATTACTTCATTGTGCAGCCCGAATGCAGAGTAATATCCCTTCTGATTCACATTCTCGATACCCATATTGCCTACTCCAGCAAGGGTCCAGCAATGTGTTGGCTCAAAAAGCAAAGGGAGCAGACGCAAGAGGCCTCCGTTTTTTTCCTGGGCGTGTTATCCAGGCCAGCATCCAATAATGCAGCACCAATTTCCAACGACCAAAGTCTAGACCGGGTCCTCCCCAGACCAAAGGAGGGCAGCACATCCATCTCCTCGCGGGCACGGGGGGACAGGGGGGAGGGGGGAGGGGGGAGAGGGGAGGAGGAATCTACGTCAGCGAACGGGATGCCACCTTAAAGCGGTTGATAACAACAAAAAGTCAAAAAATAAGCCCATGTCCAGAAAGGTTACCAGGTTCCTTTAAATTTTGGGGGGGAAGCAAATAGGGAAAGAAAAGCTTGGCGCGTTTGTTTGAACGTGGTTGAGGGATGCTTCAGGCTCGGATCGACGCCCTCAACCCGCTAGGGGCGTCTTTATTGGAACGCGGGATGCAGACGTGCAGATGTGATGAGACGGAGATTGCGTAATCCTCTCTATTGTTTCTTCGTCTGCAGCGACAAGACAAGAAGCGAAAAGCAAAAAAAAAA
>JALNIO010001306.1:48734-58891 GCA_023509875.1 Rugonectria rugulosa
CAGTCCGGCAATTGAGCGACCCCCGGCACACTAAAGGACCCTCTCCCAAGCCCCGGATACCCCAGACACTTGGAATCAAATCAAGAAACCCGCCGAAGGGCCAAGACGACACCAGCAAAAAGACCTCCGTATACTCTCTCTCTCTCCCTCATCTCATTTCACGCATACGAAAAGTATACTCAATTCATGCTTTTCGACTCAGACACTGCCAAGACGAGCGCTAACCGAGCCAATCCCACATTCCTCCAAGCCTCAATTACTAATTCGTCTCTCCTTCCCAACCTTTCCCATCCCACACCACTCCCGATCCCCCAGCCCACATTACGAAGTACAACGCATGCATGGCTAATCGTCTATCAAACCGGCCTGCGTGCGTTGTGTACCTACCTCATTATCTTGTTACACGAGTGAAAAAGGAAAACCTTACTTATCGTCCGGTCTTGGCTTTTTGGGACAGGGCTTGCATCACTCGCGCGCGCTCTCTCTCTCTCTCTCCCCCTCCCCCGATCCAAGCGATATCAGACATGTGCGGCCCCGATTTCCTCAAAGCCACATTGGCCCAAACCCGCCAGCTCAGCCCCGACGAGCTGACGTCTCCCCCGTCATCTTCCCCCCAACGCCTTTCTCGTGCAGCAGCTTGAAACTTGAACATGATGCCATGTTCTGCGAGCACACGTAGGCAATTGACTTCTTACTGGCTCAACCAAAACTCAAAGAGATTGTGTCCATGAAACCATATGATAAGTTCTGCACCTCTTGTATATTGTCTCATTCCTCGTCTACTGCATAATCTCTTCTCCCCGTCCATCATGCCAAGCCCGAAACTCGAGAAATCCTGCTTGATCCCGTCACTGCCACCGTTACCGATATGACTCCCCGACAAGGACTTTCCCTCGCCTCTAAGCGACCGACAGCTGATAACCCCAAAGTCCCAAAACTCCTCCCCCGCACAGCCATCCCGTTGCGCCCCTTCGTCCGCCATCACATTCCCTGGCCAAGAAATGCAACGTCTGGCTCTGCATGTGCCAAGACCTGCCAGTCAACTCTGAGCCGCAAATGCTGCGAAGCCTTCGTTCTCCAGCAGGCTCGATGACGCAACGAAGCTGAAGCCACCAAAGAGCTCGTCCTTAGGAGGGCTTCGTGGCCACATGTCCTTGTCCTTGCTTGTCATGACGGGGCTGAGTGACAGTTCTGTGAACTCGGGAGAGAAATTTTCCGCCAGTTCCGGGTCGGTGATGAAGGGTTGGATCGGAGGCTCCAGCTCTCGAGCTGCGAGCTTCTTCCAGTCGAGCTTGCGGAAGAACCGATGCTTCTTCATCGTCTGCAGGTCCTTGGGCATCACCGCTCCGAGTCGCTTGTTGGGATCCTTGCGCAAAAGTCTGGTGAGTAGATCTTTGGCGTCGGCGCTCAGGAAATACGGGAGCACCAGCTTCTGCTTGACAATATTGTCCTGGATCTTGGCGTGGTTCTGACCGCGGAACGGGGGAGTTCCCGTCATCAAGTCGTATCCGAGAGCTCCAAACGACCACCAATCCACCGACTTTCCATATCTCTTTCCGAGAACGACTTCGGGAGCCATGTACTCAACAGTACCAAGCATCGAATTGCAGCTGTCTGACCCCTCCACGGCAACCTTGGACAAACCAAAGTCGGTCAAGAGGAGGTGGCCCTCGGCATCCAAGAGGCAGTTTTCGGGCTTAAGGTCACGATAGACGACACCCAAGTCTTGGTGGAGGTGCGAAATGGCGAGAAGCATTTCCGCCATGTAGAAGGCGGCAACATCCTCCGAGAACATCTTCTCCGTGTTCAAGTGTGTGAATAGTTCTCCGCCCTGACCGTATTCAAGAATCAAGTAGAGCTTCTCGTGGTCTTGGAAAGCGTAGAAGAGCTTGACCACGAAAGGGTGCCTGTTCACCGATTCGAGGATCTGACGCTCAGTCTTGGTCTGCTCGACCAGCTTCTTATGCAGGACCAGAGACGCCTTCTTCAACTGTTTCTGCGCATAGAGCCGCCCAGTGGCGCGCTGCTTCACCAGAAGCACTGTCCCGTAGGTTCCCTTTCCGAGGCAGCGAAGTTGATCAAAGTCTTCCGAAGTCATCTTGCGATGGGGGTTCAGTCCCCCTTCGATGGGCTCCGTGAAACCCGTGCGCTCACGAACGCTCTCGCTAGCAAAGTCGTTCTCGAGGTTCACTTCGTAGCTTTCTGAACCCTCACTTCCGGCCTCACTACGAACATCATCGCGACTCTGTGAGCGACTGAGCAAATGCTTGACGGCGCCTTGGTGGCTTCCAGATCGGCTCATGGAGTTGGGCGACGAAGATCCGTCCAGGCTCAGTGGTTCGAGCTGCAGTCTCAGCTTGGCGATGCCCGAAATAGCGGGAGAACCGTGCGGGCGGAGAGTTGGGCTGCAGTTAGCACTGACAACGTCGTCAATGAGTTTGCGCCCAGCGCGGCTAGGGATGCGCGGTGTGGTGTCTCCAGGGCCGTGGTCGGAATCCTCATCGCCAGAAGTGACAGGCGTAGCTTGGAAGCCGCGGACGGTGGTGACCGCGGCGGGGGCTCGGCTTATCATGATTGTGTAGAAATGGCGAAGAAACAATGGTAAAAGTAAAAAGGTTTGGCTCAGTCAAACCCTAGAACAGCTACAACTCTCACACGCCTCCTCTCAAGGGGGAAACCAGCGTGTTACAGGAAGAGGTCGTATCGTTCAAGGGGAGGAGCCTCGTCGTCGCTCCGGGTCAGCGCGGGGCAGAGATTCGAAAGGTCGCAGAGTCTCGTGGTAGCAGGCAACACGCATCTGGTAGCGGAAGAAGGAAAGACGAACGTCTGCGGGCTTTGCTATATGCATTTGGTGTCAATAGTGGTCTGGGGAGGGCGGCTGATTGAACAGGAAATGTGTTCACCAAGTGGTGTAAAGGAGAAAGAAAGGGAGTCGAGGTCCTTGATGGCAGGCGACGCCGAGACATTTTAACCAAAGAAAAAATGGAATAAACCTGGCAAAAAAAGTTTCGGTGGCCAGGCGCCCTTGTAAGCCCCCAAAGCCCCTAGCCAGTAAGGATGCGAGCGCCCCTAAGTTCCAAGGTTTTTGGTTGCCTTTTACTGGCTGTAGCGCCCTGCACCATTGGACGCCACGCACTGCACCACTGCAGCAAGCACATCAGGCACCCCCCGCTGACAGTAAACCCCCCTGATAGCCTGTTCAGCCAGGGCGTGGGGACAGGGATTTTTTTTAAGCCCAACCAATCCACCCCCGACCATCCGCTCGGGATCGGACGGCTGCTAGTGGTCGCTTGATTCCTTAATTTTCAATTAAGAAACAAGACCGGGGAGCCGTGCAATAATTGTAATTAATAAAAGGGATTGGACTTGAAAGGAATGCAGGCCCGACATGGCGCTTGCCTTTGATGAGCCGTCCATGCAAAGGTCACTCTCAGGCGTCAGCGTCATCCCAGGCTTATTGGGTACCAAAGATGCCAGCTACTGCATCCAGGGCTAGCCTTTGTCTCACTTGTAACCAGACATGATCTGTTGGTTACGCCGAGAAGGCAGCCGCCTGGTCCACGGAATAGGGCCTCAGGTCAGCCAGCAGACCTCTGGAGACCTGACATCACCAATAACCTGACTTGCAGGGACCACGCGACGATCAGCGGACAGCAAAGGGATGGAGTCGATTTAGCGGCCATGTCCGTAAGAGTCCACTAGGAATTCAGCTGCCTGGCGCTGGCACGTACAAGTATTCAACCACCTTGTCACTTATCAAGTCGTTGGCAGTTGGGTCTGTGTGACTCGTCTGGCGCATGAATTTGGGGTGGACCTGTCGTCGGTGAAACTAAGCACCGGCGCCGGGAAAATTTACGTCTCAAGTCAACAAGGAAGCTGCGACAGATCCACAAAGAGCTACCTACCTTGTCCAAGGCTGCGCCCAAGGCTACCTTCATCTCAAGACGCTTCAACCCAGCGATACGCGACGTCACCTTAGCCCTGTCGAACAGTCATCGAACCTCTCTCCTCTCATAATTGCGATCGCAATTTATATACCGACCCTTCAAGATTTCCAACCCCGTCACACGAATCATAAGTCGCCAAAATGATGCATCCGTCGCGTCAGGCGTATGTGGAGGAGGAATCCAACCAAGGCATTGCCTTGGAGGATCTCCCCGAGGACCACGATTACGATATTCATATGGGAGCAGGTGTCCCATCAGAAAAGGCATCTGCAATCATGAATCAGTTCAATCGCAAAAGATTAGCTGCCACGATAGCTGTGCCGACCGACGATGGCCGAGTTCGCGCCAAACTCAGGGAAATGGGCGAGCCCGTCACACTCTTTGGAGAAGGTCCTGCAGATCGCCGAGATCGATTACGTGAGCTCTTAACGATCCAAGCAGAGATGTCCGGGCTCGAGAACGGAGACATCACCATGGAAGACGCGCCAGAGGAGGAAGCGGAGGAGCAAGAAGAGGAGTTCTACTCTCGAGGAGGACCCGACCTACTGAAGGCCCGAATCAATATCGCCGAGTTTTCATTACCGCGAGCAAAAATAAGGACAAAATTCCAAAAGGCCGAGTCTACCATTCCTCTACGAACCCACGTCAAGTTCAGAAAACAGATCAAGGAGAGATTGCAGGCGTTTGAACTCCAGGGCAGTCAGACTGTTGGTGAAAGACACATCAGTATGACCAGAATATCTCCCAATGGGGAGCTTGTGGCTGTGGGCAACTGGGGTGGTCAAGTCAAGCTGGTCGAGATACCTAATTTGACGGAAATAAAGACCTTTCGTGGCCACACCAACAAGATCAGTGGTTTGTCCTGGTTCCCTGGCGCTACACTTCCTGAGAAGGGTGTTTCGCCAGACGCTGTCAACCTGGCTTCTGGAGGCGCAGAGGGCCTCGTTCACCTATGGTCATTAAATCAGGATACCCCCTTGTCCACTTTGCAGGGACACTCACAGCGTGTCTGCCGTATCGAGTTCCACCCCTCAGGTCGATACCTAGCATCTGCATCAGAGGATACGTCCTGGCGTCTATGGGATGTCGAGACGACTGCGGAAGTGCTGCTTCAGGAAGGACATTCACGGGGTGTTTATGCCGTCAGCTTTAATACTGACGGTTCTCTGTTGGCGAGCGCAGGACTTGACAGCATTGGCAGAATCTGGGATTTGAGGTCCGGCCGCACCGTCATGATCCTGGACGGGCATCAAGACGGCCACATCAAGCCTATCCATGCTCTGGATTGGAGCACTGACGGGCATCGCGTCCTTTCAGGATCTGCTGACGGTTGGATCAAGTGTTGGGACGTCCGAAAGGTACAGAGGAATGGCGGAATTGGTGCGCATACGAGTGCAGTATCAGATATGCGTTGGTTCAAGGGTTTAGATGACCCTCTCGACGGTAACCCTCCAGGGGTTGACGAGAAAGGTGCACAACTGCCCAAGAAGTCGGGCACCTTCTTCGTGTCGAGTGGGTTCGACAAAAACGTCAAGATCTTCTCGGCAGATGACTGGACATTGGTGCAGACACTCAGCGGTCACACAGGACCAGTCGCCAGTGTCGATTACAGCAGAGACGGGAAATGGCTTGTCAGTGGAGGACATGACAGGACGGTCAAGCTATGGGGTCGAAACGACGGAGAAGGTATCTAAAGAGGAGGATGGACCGGGTTAGAATAATGTGCACCTTTAAGATACCCCGATTACATGATTGGTCAAAAAAGCTGAATGGCGCATTCATTTCAAAAAGCCATCAAAGAACAATTCCTATTCAACCGCAAACCCGCTATTGTGCTGCAAACGCAGTGGAGATTAGGCCGCATCCATTATCCACTTCTCAGCAATTACGTAGTCATGTGATTTCAAAAGTCTGATTAGATAACAATGTGAACTTCCCATGGACGGGCCCCTTGCTGCCATCTGCCAACCTCGCCCGCCGACCGAGACAAACGCCTTCTTTCAATCTCCCACCTTTTCAACGTGCAACTGGTTTTCGCAACGACATTCTCTATGCTCCATTTTCATCGCATGCTTTTCCGCATCGTCAACACGACCTGATTCTGCCAGCCATGGCCAGCATCGACCGTTACCGACCTCCTAGAGAGAGTTATCAGCCTCCCATACCACCACCTTCGCGACCTGACCGCGAGTCTCGTTCCCGATCGCCTCGTCGCCGCGAAGTAGTGCCCCCCGCCGTCCCTACTCCCCCCCAACACTCGACACGCACATCTCCCCCGCGTCCTCAGCCTCGGAACAGCCAAGCCTCGCCAGCTCGCTCCGGTGCGCAAACGCCCGTGTCCAGTTTCAACCAGTGGGCCTTCACCTGTGATGAGGTGCGCAGCACACCGTCCATTCTCGACGGCATCAGTCCGCAGGAGGAGAGGATGCGCAGGGCCAAGGGAGTGAATTTCATCTACCAGACGGGAGTCATGCTTGACCTCCCTCAGATCACGCTCTGGGTCGCAGGCGTCTTCTTCCACAGATTTTACATGCGCCTGAGCATGGTGACGGAAAACCAAAAGACAGGCATACACCAATACGTAAGTTTTTTCTCATGCATACGCTTCTGAGTCCGAAGTCGGATTCAAATAGACGACAATTCCGATTTTCTAGCGGGTTGAGATGGCTCCACCAACACGGCTCGCTGACTGTCTATTTCACAGAATATCGCAGCCACAGCCTTGTTCTTGGCCAACAAGGTGGAAGAGAACTGTCGCAAAACAAAGGACATCATCTGTGCCGTGGCCAAAGTCGCTCAGAAGAACGCGAAACTTATCATCGATGAGCAGAGCAAGGAGTACTGGCGATGGAGAGACAGTATCCTAACCTACGAAGAAGTCATGCTCGAACAGTTGACTTTCGACTTGATGATTGACAACCCTTACCACCACCTTTTCGAACTGCTCGGCAAACTTGAAATTGTCCACAATAAGGAGTTGAGACAGAATGCTTGGGCTTTCTGCAACGATGCCTGCCTTACCTGGATACCCCTTCTGATGGAAGCGAAGGACGTGGCCATTGCAGCCATCTTCTTTGCCAGTATTCATACCAACATTCGCATCGCCGATATCAACGGCGAGCCGTGGTGGAGACATCTCAAGGGTGATGAGGACCGTTGCACCCTGGCCATCCAGGTCATGCGACAATTTTACACGGAGAATCCTCTTAGAAAACAGAACCCATCGCTGCCATCACCGGCTTTCCATCTCGAAAACACTAGGAGAAGAGGAGACACACTCCTAAGTCAGCCAGACACTCAATCGTCGACTAACGGTACACCGAACGAGTTTGATCGTGCAAGCCGCAGCCCGCCTCATGCCAAAATCAACGGCGCCAACAAACACCACGACGCACGAGATGCGAGCCGAGAAAGAAGAGATAATTCTACCCAGTCACCCCTAAAGCGGAAGAGCCTTGAGGAGGGCGAAGCGGAAGAAGGAGAGATGGAAAATGGCAGGTCTGAGAAACGAGCGCGGATTTCGGAGGACGAAGGAGAGCTCATTGAAGATTGAGCCACTAAAATGGACATGTAATCGATATGGCGCGAGAGGCGTTGAGGGTATCACTGGTTTCTGGAGTGTACGAGAAGGGAAATAGGCGTCCCAAGAGCTTGAACTTGAGGGCTATTCATGACAGGGGCAGGTAAACCCCAGGATACGGCGTTTAGGATTTGAGGGCATGCGCGGAGCAGTAGAGGCGCCGATGCTTCTGTTACGATCTTCTTTTACTAATATGATGAAATAATGCAACGTGCTACTTGATTGTGCTCCAGTGAATAGTGTTATTTGTGGAAGACTTTACAGCACCTGTGGCCTAGCTCATCAGAGGATAAAGTAACCCAATCAAACCAGCAGTAGGGAAAACAATAGAGGCTCATACCCGAGCCAAATGTTTTCCTTGCATAGAATTATGCACGTCTCCGATGAATCATAATCTCACAAATTCCACTTGATTCTGTTGAGCAAACAGTGAAGCCTAAGGCCAACAAAATCAGCATCACAGCCTGAGGCAACCCTCGCTTCAACAATACTGCCCCCCTCACCGCCCACCAATCCCACTATAAAAAACCAACTTGCCTCCTAAACTTTTTGAGGTTTTTCTTTCCTTTCTTCCTTAGCTCTCTTTGCCTTTTGGCTTAGATCAAGTGTAGTATCTGTTCTTTTCAGTTTAATCTCTGAAACGTCTCCAAGGAGACGAATCGTGATTATTCCTATTTTTGAAACGCGGGCGGGCTTTCCTCTGTGCTTGCACACGAACCCGCCCACAGTGTCCCTGGTATTACACTGCCTCCAGGTGACGCGAAAACACTGCATGAGCTCACGCCTTTTCATTGCTTACTCGGGCTTGTCCCGAGTGGTGAAGAAGATGCATCATGTTTTGAGGTGCTTTGTTTTGATACGTCAAATGCAGGTGAAAGCCTTGCGTGTAGCTATTGTATGGGTCCCGATTTCCTGTGCCTACGTATATTTATCATGAGCCTTTGAGCGTGGAGTCATCAGTGGTCGTCCTAGTGTGTATGTTCCGCAGTGTATTAGATTAACCTGTGTCTCTAGGGTAGCTCCTGTCTGGGAAATAACCTCCGACGGTGACGACGATCCGAGGCTGTACGATGTTTTGATGGAAAGACAAGTCTGGTGGACTTTCAGCAGTCTTGAGGCTGGGTAAATCCTGTAGTTGGGAGTGTTCTCTCGTTGAAATACTGGAGTCATACGCCAGTACTTCATTCCATAGTTGTAGCCATGATCAAATCGAAGCTTAAAGAACCCATCGATGGCTACCTAATGTACCAAGGATATTGCCAAAACTGGAACACCACAACATCGACAAGAAGAGCAATCAATACACTGACATAATACCCAATCAAATAACCCTACCTTCTCAATAGCCATTTTGTAGGCCATTGACGCTCCTTCCAAGTGCCCGGTGTGTGTTCCGTAGGCAGTCCCTGAATAGGCCTAGTGCGGGTCTCGCAGCAGCTCCTCCAAAAAGTGCTTCTGTGAACTCCAGTCGGCTGCGACAGCAGGCAACCCATCACCCATATCCCAGCGACCCTTTGCGACGAGCCTTGCTTTCTGGAAGACAAACCCCCGAGTTCTTTTACGGAAAGCATTAAACCACGCAGAAACGCGGCGCTTGACTGCTCGCGCCGTCGACCCGACAAATATGGCAACTCTGGGAGGATACCTGAACAGTACTATCCGACCCTCCCCTCTTCCCCAGTCCTGAGCTTGCAACGGCTGACACCGCGCTGCAGAGAAAGTACTCATTGTCACAGCCGACTCACGCATCCTCGTCGGAACGCTGGCCGCTGCCGATAACACCACAAATCTAGTACGCACCCCCCTCCCCCGAATCCCTTACCAAGATCCTCGAATATCAACTCCCCGCTCTTGAGTTGGTCTTATACTGACCGCTGCCCCGCCACCAGGTCCTGAACAATGCCACCGAACGCATAATCCGAACCCCCGACGACCCCGAAGAATCCGTCCAGGTGCCGCTGGGGCTGTATCTCGTTCGCGGAGACAACGTATGCTCGATTGGCCTCGTCGACGAAGCGCTCGACGACAGCATTAACTGGTCAGAGGTGAAAGGCTCGGCCATCGGGGGCATAAAACACGTATGATGACGGGAAAGGGCGAGGTGAAAGTAGAATGCAAAAACAACAAAAAAGAGAGGAAAAAGAGAAATACACACAAGACTTGGGTCGCTTTTGTTATATCCAGGATATGGGGTTTACACGTGGTAGATGGGGGGGTGTTTCGAAGCTCGACGACAACGGGCAGAGATGACGGCGTTTTAGTATTCAAGGAGTTTTATGTGGCATGTATTTGTATGCCTTGTCAAACAGCCGCCCTCTTCATCAAAGGATCGGATCTGACATTCAAACCAGAACAAGACCGGCTCTTGGAAACCGAGATTGTGGGATGTTGTTCCACGGGGGACTTTTGCGTCTGTCTGGCTTCGTCCGAGGAAATTCCCACACGGCGTGAGCGCAACCCGACCAGCTCGGGTCACTGGGAGAGAAAGCGTGATTGAACATGGGAACTGGCTTTGAAAACCTCATAAAACTCCGCCGATAGTCGTCGCAGCTCCTCCTAGAGCAGACTTTTCAGGCATAGATGAGGATGGTGACCTGACTTGAATTTATAGCAACGGCGGCTTTTTTTTT
>JALNIO010001307.1:0-23712 GCA_023509875.1 Rugonectria rugulosa
TCCTTCCCTCAGTCGTGCCTTCTGGACCCGGCGGCGGCGAAAAACGACCACTTCCCTTTTAATCATTCCATCGCGGTTGCACTTTTTTTTTTTAATCTCTCTCGCTCGCTCACTCACAAGCCGACCATTTCCATCCTTCCCTTCCAACTCGACGATTATCGACAGACCAATCTCCCCTCCTTTTTGACAAGAGACCGAATTTATTCATCCTTCCTTTTTGCTGGTATTTGTTTTATTCTTATTGTGCTTTACGACGTACCTGGTGTCCCTACCTACGCCCGGCCTTAGTTTTTCCCTTATCTCTGGCCCTTGACTGGTCCCGCCTTCGCCTCCTCTTACTGTACCCAGCGCCGCCTCTCTTATCTCTCTCCGTCCACGCGCTCCTCGTCTCGCTCTCCTCTTCCCCCCTCCTGCGACACGCATTCATTGACGGTTTCCATTCTTGAGGCTTCACGATCCTCGGCCTCTCTCCATAGCCATGTCGACCGGCGTGGTCGCCTACAATGGCACCAGCGCTCAGGGCGCTAATCCTCTGGACATGAACGTCAACATCTGGTATGAGGTGAGTTGCCAATGTGGGTCACGTTCCGACTCAACGCCCGCAAGCTGACTCTTGTGCGCCCGCACCGTCTGTAGGCTGGTGATATTGCCTGGATGATTACTGCCACGGCTCTCGTTTTACTTATGATCCCGGGTGTCGGGTGAGTTTTGTCCCATGTTTGCTCTGGTTTTGATCTCTCGGTGCGCTGTCAATGGCTGCTCCAAGAGGCGCTCACCTATTGTTCCACCAAAGTCGTATAAGTCAACCTCGACTAACATGTCACAAAATGTAGCTTCTTCTACTCCGGCCTCGCCCGTCGGAAGTCGGCCCTCTCACTCATCTGGCTCTCTGTCATGAGCGTCGGTGTAACATGCTTCCAATGGTTCTTCTGGGGTTATTCTTTAACCTTTTCTCATACCGCCGGTCCCTACATCGGTAATCTTTCGAATTTCGGCTTTCGAAATGTTCTCGCCGCCCCGTCTGTAGGCTCCGACAAGGTGCCAGACTTGCTCTTCGCCGTCTACCAGGGCATGTTCTCCGCCATTACCGTTGCCCTTGCTACTGGAGCCGTTGCCGAGCGTGGTCGCATGCTGCCCTGCGTCATCTTCATGTTCATTTGGGCTACCATTATTTACGATCCTATCGCCTGCTGGACGTGGAACCCGAGCGGTTGGTCGAACAAGATGGGTGGTCTGGATTTCGCCGGCGGCACACCAGTCCATATTGCTTCCGGCAGCGCTGCTTTAGCCTATTCTATGATGCTCGGCAAGCGGCGCGGCCACGGGACTCACGAACTCAACTACCGTCCTCACAATGTCACCCACATTGTCATTGGCACTGTTTTCCTATGGGTTGGCTGGTTTGGCTTCAATGCCGGCTCTGCCCTCTCTGCGAACCTACGTGGCGTCCTTGCAGCCGTTGTGACAAACTTGTCCGCTTGCGTCGGAGGCATGACATGGTGCATTTTGGACTATCGCTTGGAGAGGAAGTGGTCGACGGTTGGTTTCTGCTCCGGTGTCGTCGCCGGATTGGTATCGATTACCCCTGGCTCAGGTACGTGACGAAATCCATCCAAGGTCATTCTGTAGGGACACCAGTTGCTAACTTACCTCATAGGTTTTGTCCCGGTCTGGTCCGCTGTCGTTTTTGGTGTCCTTGGGGCTTCCTTCTCCAACTATGCTACAAAGGTGAAATTCCTTCTTGGCATTGATGATGCCCTCGACATTTTCGCAGTGCATGGTGTTGGTGGCTTCGTCGGAAACATTTGCACGGCTTTCTTTGCTAGCAAGACCATTGCCGCTCTCGATGGAACGACTCGCATCGACGGCGGGTGGATCGAACACCACTGGGTCCAGATGGGCTACCAGCTCGCAGATTCCTTTACAGGTGGTCTCTACTCATTTACTGGCACTTGTCTTATCCTCTTCATCATGAACATGATCCCTGGTCTCCGTCTACGAGCTTCGGAAGACGCCGAAGTTGTTGGAATCGACGATGCCGAGATTGGAGAGTTTGCTTACGACTACGTCGAGCTGACAAGAGAAGTCGTCAACGATCTCGACAACGATGTTGGTAGCCGCTACTCGGCTGATCCTACGGCCTTCCACCCCTACGAGAAGAACAGCATACCCCTCATCGATGCTCGCATGTTCGGCGGCCAACCAGCGCCAGCACCGATGGCATTCCCTCACTGAGTCAAATTATGGCTCCTCATATCATCGTTGATGTGAAGACTTGGCAAAAGCATTTTTATGAGGGCGAATCTGTACTACTTACTCAGACGACATGTTCTTTTCTTATATTATTGATACCCGGATTTATTCTTTTTATATTCTACATTCTCTTCATATATCAGCGGGGATCAAGCTCGCCTGTACGATAAACTATATACGCGCATGTCGCAATGAATCAAAGGGTGTTGGATAGGTTAAAGAGGAGCGCTAGTAGTCGGACAGGGGCTGAAAATATTAGTTATGTTCCATAGAGAAATGACAATCACCGAATAATATCTTTCCTAGCTTGTGATTAATTTAGTGAAGGGTGTATGAGCTTATGTCTCGATGCACAGATGAACTAAATAGAAACGCTTAATTAAAAGACACATCAAGTATTCAAGGTATTCGATCGATTAGCCGCAATAGCATACCTTAGGTGGGTACCTTCTATTTACTTATATACCTACATGTACTTTACAAGATGAATCTATGTACATACGTGCGGTTCGAAAGGAGCCTCTCGTCGAGGGTTTTCTCACGACTACTAAAGGAATTGCCCAACCCTTTTGTCATTGCTTCACGCACGGGAAATCCAGGCTTCCTTCATTCGCGACTCATATCTGACTGATATTTTTCCTTTTTGTTTCATCCAAGGCTATTTCTTGAAAGTAGTCTTCCAATGCGAGCTGATCACCGGGACTTTGTGCTCGACGGCTGCTTCAAGTTTACCCGTCTGGGCTAAAGCATGACAGTTGCCTGGGCTTATTAGGTACAATTCACCACGAATAGGAGGGACTCTTTGAGATTGGTTTTCAACCAAGGTCAGCTGCTTGTGCTTTTCATCTAAGGTAGTCTAGGGATCTAAAGAAAACTTGTATAGTACCCACCAAGCGGCTTCGTCTACGGTGTTTACCAAATCTAACCAACGACATGACCAGCCAACAAGTCCATTTAAATATTCTTGCTCGCCCTCTTCTCCAAAGCTGCAACTCGCTCGTCAATTTTCTTGAATGACCAACTCTCGAAGGACGAAGGGTATAAAAATTGTCGGAGGTCGAATCTATGGTCGTCGGGGCTGTAGGATTCGCCTGCGAAATGTCAGCCAAGTTCTGCAACGCCCAGATAGAGATATGGAGATAAATACTGTGATACGCAGGCGTAGAGATGGTTTGCTTATGTCTGTTAATCTAATAATAGGGTTAACTTGGTTCATTTGAAATGGAGGACAAGTTGGTATCAAGATGGACAAGACTCCAAAATCGAATCTCAAGACTTTTCGAGACCACCACAGCCAAAAACAGCAATCTTTGGGAGATGATGCATTTCTTGCTTTAGCTTTAGATAAACTAAAAAACTACATCTTCATTAGTTCAGGTCAGGTATTGATGGGGTGGTGCGATCGTACCTTGTGTGGTTGTAATAGGGCGGTTGTGGTGATGGTATGACTTGGAGCCTCGTTTTTGGATACCCGCTTGCGACGAGGAAGAGAGTGGGTTAACTTACACAGAAAAAATGGAAAAACCTCTTCACCTATTTTATGGCGTTAGTGGCTTGACCAATTGTCAAGAAGGCCAGCTGCTTACTTTGTCTGCAGTCTCGCGCGGTGTTATGCCCTCCTTACTCCATTCACTATGCAGGCGGAGGAAGCAGCCGTAAGGGCCGAGCTTGTGGACCTTTCGAAGGACACCAAATTGAGATAGCTCTTTATAGGTTAAACCCATGTCTGCCTCGTCCGATTGAACCTGTTTATGGGTGTGAGTTTCTCATTCTGTAAGTGCCAATGGCGGAGAACTGACATAGTCAGACGTAATCGGCTCAAGCTCAGCTGTAGGGGTAGCGTGAATGAAGTCCTCGAGAACGGGCATGTCGAACTCCTTCACGGACCAAGTAATAAATCTTATGAGATCGACTTTGCTGATCGAGCCGATAGGGTTGATGTCGGCGGAGGAGCCTGAAGCGATTAGCTTGATCCACGACTGCTAAACAAAGTCCATTATAGAAGCAGAAGATGTATTGTGAGGACATACAGTCATACTTGGTGAGATCTAAGCAGAACGTCAGCATAATATTCAATAAACTGGAGGTTTTACTCACATCCGCGCAGGCATTCATCCACGTTTGAGCTTCCAAGGACCAGCAATGAACCACCGCCTGGCCGCTCTCTAACCTCACACATTTGTTGGGCGAAGTAATAGGTGAGTACCTGTTGTTCCTACGGTAAGAAAGGTTACTTGAACGCCGACGGGAAGGCGCACCATTCGTGATCTAGCTTGGATATTTTGCAGAGCCAAGTTCTGGGTGTTCGAACCCCCATGAACTATTAGACCGCAGCAGTTAGCAGACAAACTTGAGCATGGAATCCCGCTCTCGTTGAACGACGCAATCATTTACACATACCTCTAAACTTGGGAGTGAATCCGGTGGCCTGGGTCAGAATGTCCTTGGCTGAGTGGAACATGCCGTCGATGTTCACATCCTTGTGGTACGCCCCAATGCGTGCGGCGAGATCATGAGCCCTTTGTCGGGTTTCCTTACTGCTCTGGCCTTCCATTCCTAGATATACCGTGTGTAGGATCTGGTTGCAAAGCGCCTCCGCCGTCTCAGGCAACTCGGTCGAGTACGCAGCGATGCGCTTAATATCGGCAATAACCTGTTGGTTGCCTTCTTTCGCAGCGGCAACGGCTAGTCTGCACATAGAATATACAATCGTTGCAGTGGCGCAGCTATCAATACCACCGCTCAGTGGAATTTGGAAACCAGCTGCCTTGGACCTGCGAAGGAAGTCCCATAACCAACAAGCGGGACCAAGGGCGATTTCTTCTTCGGGAAGATGATACCTTGGTGGACGCGAAGGAGTCGGCGAGAGAAGTAGATCTTCATCACTGCTGGTTAAGCTGAAGTCAACCTCGATGCGCTGATATTCATGAGATTGTACCGCTTGTTGGCCTCGTGAAGGAGCGCATCGGGCAGCCCTAACTTCCTCGAGGTCTACTGTGGCAACGATGACTTCAACCTCATTTAGCCTGTTGACAATTAGCCATGATTTTCTTGGGTTTTCAAAGTATAGATGGTCAAGGTGCATAGGATCTTACGAAAATTGAGATGATTGCCCAACAAGCTCCCCGTTGACAAAGATCATTGCACAGCCATCGTAGTAGAGTCTGTCACCATCGCACTGGAGCCTGAAGTCAGCTCTTGTCACACCATTAAAGTACCACTCCTCAGGCAGGAGAACGAATAGGCTGGATAGTCAGTATCGTTGGAAGCGAGGGACGTACGCCTATCTGATTGGAGTAAAGATACACTCCTCCATTCTTACGAGTAGCCTCCGAAATAAGCGCAATGCGCTGGTCCAACTTGCGAAGAGAGTGGTGACTGCCGCTGCTATTTGTAAAGATCTCGACGCCGTTGAGGCCCCTGTGGCTTGGTCAGCTTTATGACTACAGTTACGTCTATCACTTTAACACACATTTCGATATGGGGGCTATTTGGCGTGAAGAGCTCCTCGCAAGTCTCAGCAGCAAGACAGGTATCAATAGTAGAGAGAACGACATCGCCGATAGGGACCTGGCGGCAGCCTTGCTGCTTCTGGATTCGAGGCGGGAGGTAGTACTCCTCGACATGTCGTGGTCCCTTCCATGGTGTGAAGAAGCGCATCTCGCGGAAGTTCCCATCGTTGGCAAGGTAAAGCTTTGGCCGAAAGCAGAGGATCTTACCGTCTAGGATAATAGCACGGGCATTATACCTACAGTTACGGTGAAGGAGAGGAAGGCCAACATCAATAATAATGCCGTGCAAAGACTCGTCAGTCAGAATAGAATAGAGCGCATCCCACGAGTTTTCATACACCTCATGCTCGAGGAAGTGGTCCAAACATCCATATCCTGTGATCTCGAGCTCGGGGCCGACTCGCAAAGTTGCGCCAGCCTCCTTGGCCTCGTGGATGCTCTGTTTGATCCTTCGGAGATTGCCTTCAAAATCCAAAGCCCACTGGTTGAGCGCACATGTTGCAACTCTGACGAGATGAGCCATGATTGCGTGCCAAGGATAAGTGAAGGAAGATGAAAAAGATGGAAGAGATGGTATCGAGATATATTGCGCGAATACCAGGGCCCCCGCACTGTCACTGTCAAGGATGCGCGGTAGATGCAAGGGTACCTTAGTGTATTGCGTTGGTTGGGATCTGTAGTACTCCGTATTTAGACATGGTCATGTGACCAAGTAGCTGGGCCACATCTCAGATGCTGCTCCATTTTGACAGATAACTGGGGAGAAAATTACATTAATAGAGACAAGAAGAAATGTAACAACTTCAGATCAAATAGATGAAGCATTATTTCCAAGAGATAGTGAAACCAAGTCCCTGTCTTTGTCTTCTTTTTTTTATGCGTAGGAAACTCTTGGATCGTCTTTCATCAACCCCGCCAGCAATTTTAGTGGGCCACTCTACACATTTAGGCAGGCGTGTTGGCCAGTCGTTGTTGATGGCATCACTAAAGAATTAAAGGTTGAGCGTGAATGGATGAATCGCCCGGCCAACTTCTCACCCGAACCAAAGACGCCCACGAGACCGACTCCGCCCTAGTTCCAATTGGATTCTGGTCCCAGGCTGACGCTTTGTTGTGGTTTACGAGCAGGCATCACTAGGATTTGAAGCGAACGCGAGGACAAAGAGCCCTGGCTATCATGCCGTCTCTTGTACTCAACTCAGTCATCGACATCGCATCACTCAAACCACGCCCGCCATGAGCTCGCTTCAAGAAAAGACGGCATTTTTCGAAAGCTTGAAACTGATTTACAGTGATGATGAGTTTGAACCAGAAGAGCAAAGCGAAAGAAAGCGATGTCGCAGCTTCTTCATCGCGAAACCCGCACGTGATGCCGCCATGTCTGCAGAGCCAGTGGTGTTTGATTTGACGCGCGATGAAGTCGAAAAGCCAAGAGTAGCCCCCAAAAGGGTGGCTTCGGCTCCAACTCCGGCGTCAAGTGCGAGCATGCGAGTAATCAAGGGCACGCCGATGACGAGCATGGCTCAGAAGGGACGGCTTGATGCGTTAACGAACCCATCGGCCAACGCCATTCTTGTGGGTGACACTCCAATTCCTGAGTCGACACGTCCCCGCCAAAGAAGTCTTTGGAGGGGAGCTTCAACTCCAGCATTGATCTCGAGATGGTCTCTGGGAAGCGCGAGGGAAGATTACCAGTCTCCAAGTATGGCTCTGAAGAAGAGGAAAAGAGAGGCATCTTTCAAGCTACGCCCTGAAAGCGAGCAGCTATTCAAAGGTCTGGCCTTTTTTTATATCCCAGATAACGACATTGCCCCCGCTCGGCGGTTGCGCATCACGAAGGCGAGGGAATATGGTGCGACATGGACGAGAAATGTAGGCTTGGCAACACACGTGGTCGTTGAGAAGAATATCACGTTCAAGGACATTGAGGGCATCCTGAAGGACGCAAATAAGATGTCGCCACCGACAGTTGTAAATGAGAGTTACCCCATCGACTGCATCCAGTTCAGAACGCTTCTCCGAAGCAACCAGAAGAAATACCTCCTCACGGGGCAACCTCAAGTGGAAGCGGACAAGCCAGTGTCTGCTATCCCGCCCAGCTCGGATGAATCGACAAAGTCCTTGCAGCTGAAGCCGCCGCAGATTAACCCGAAAAGATGGGATTATGTTCCCCCGAAGGGTACCCCAACGAGAAGCGAAGAGTCCTCCCAGCAAAGTCGAGTGGTGGTAACACCCACTCCAACTGAGTCTCAACCTGTAGTCTTTGATCTGGAAGGCATTGTGTCTTCTCCCAAAGAAACTGGGGGCGAAGACGAGGCCGGGCTTGGTAACGCATTGAAGAATGTTCCTGCTGCAGAGACGACAAAGAGAAACACCAACGATGGGTCAAGGAGCTGGGAAAACACTCTTCAAGAAGAGTACAATGATGAACTTATGGAATATGTCACATGGATGCAGGGGCTCAAAGGCATCCCCTTGGACATAGAAGACGACGATGGCCAATCCATCATGGACACCACAGGGGACATATCAGACGATGCTGAGGCTTCGCGCTCCGATGATGAACGCACCAAGAAGCGCAAAGTCGCCGGCAAGAAATTGCGATCCGGGCGCAAAGAAATGACATTCCAAGACCGGTTTGCTTGCAACAATGCCACGGCCAAGGACGCTAATGCGGGGAATCCTAATACCCGCACCATTGGAGTGCTGCAGCTCATGGCTGACTACTATGACCGAGTCAACGATCATTGGAGAACAATAGCTTACCGCAAGGCCATCAGCACACTCAAGCGCCAAGATACCAAGGTGACGACGGAGGAAGAAGCATTTCAGCTGCCCAGCATCGGTAGACGTCTTGCTCAAAAGATTGAGGAAATTGTCATGACAAATCGGCTACAGCGACTCGAGTACGCCCAAGATGATCCCATGGACAGCTCGCTTCAGCTTTTCCTAGGAATCTACGGTGTGGGAACAAGCCAGGCTCAAAAATGGATCGCCCAAGGCTTTCGAACGCTGGACGACTTGAAGGAGAAAGCAAAGCTCACCACCAATCAGCTCATCGGCATAGAGCATTATGACGATCTCAACACCAGGATACCGCGTCGTGAAGTAGAACTTTTGGGTGAAGTTGTAAAAAATGCAGCCCAAAAGATTGACTCGAACGTGGAACTCATCATCGGAGGGAGTTACCGAAGAGGCGCAGAAACATCTGGTGACATTGATTTCATCGTTACCAAGCCCAACACAGTGTCCTCTGGGGAGCTACTATCGTTTATCAATGATCTTGTTCGACGACTCGAAGCCGAGAGTTTTCTTGTTGCCAGACTGGCGTCATCCAAGTCGGGCAATGATGGCAGTAAATGGCATGGATGCTGTGTCCTGCCCAAGATCAAAGGCTTCAACGACAAAGACTACAAGCCAATCTGGCGGCGGATCGATTTCCTGTTGGTCCCCGAGTCGGAACGGGGTGCGGCACTCTTATACTTTACGGGGAACGACATATTTAATCGCAGTATTCGACTTTTGGCGTCCAAAAAGGGTATGAGGTTGAACCAGCGTGGTCTATACAAGGATGTGATGCGCGGGCCACAGCGTGTCAAGGTGACGGAGGGAGAACTCATCGAAGGGCGGGACGAGAGGAGAATTTTTGAGATTTTAGGGGTCAAATGGCGGGAACCTCATGAGAGGTGGTGCTGAGTTGGGGAAGTGCGTGCAAAGGAGTTTTATGTTGATATTGGTGCCCACATGTATATTGCATTGCTTGGAGTCCAGGTACACAGAAAGGGAGACGACCAAATTGACATCATTTCCACATGCTTGCACCAGTACCTCAGGTAATTACCTACAGTAAGGACTTGAGGTACTTCAAACCCTCGTCTCTCCATTTCCCCAGAATCTGATGGGATTCTGTTCCGTCAACCCGGGGTAGCGGATCACATGCAAAAAAAAAGATGTTAAACATCCATTAGTGAGATCCCAGTGGCATTCGGGGTAGTTTGGTTGACGGCCCAGCGTCATCAGCGGTGCACTCCCCTAAAAAAGGCAAACTGTTAACCAACACCCTGGGGCTGCGTCATACCTGGGCGACCCTCCCTTCAGTGGAGAGACATCTGCCTCCCTCTCCCGGCTCTAGCGGCTCGACTTTTGCTGGGACTTCCGCAACACAAGCCGAAGACGCTTACTGGCAAGTACCTAAAGTACCGAGGCTTGAACAGGTGACATCCACCATCGATCTGGGCAACCCTCCCCCCCGTCCCGCGGAATCTTGAACCTGGTTCCCAAGGCTCATTCTTCCTCTTTTAAACATCGTATCTCCTTTACCCTCGAAATAACTACTACATCTCAACTGATACTTGCTCGGCTCCTCTAGTTATTATTTCTTTCCCTTCTTTCTTTTCCCTATTTGCTACATCTTTCCTGTTCCTCCCGCCGCATGTGTTAGTAGACGGTCCCGCATAAAGTTAGCACCCGCTCCTCGCATCGCGACTCTACACTTCTGCCGAGGCACGATTCCACAACGGCACCATGGCCTCGGCCGCCCTCGAAGGATTCAAGGTGTGTCTTTGCAATGCGAACACTTTGCGACGGCTGCTTCTGTGAACAGCTGTGTCGGCTGCGCAAGGACTCTGGGCTGACGTGCGCAGAACGCGCTGGAAGTCATTGTTAGGGACCCGCGGTATCATGACTTGTTGTCCTTGATCAAGACGGCGCGCAATGGCGCTGTTTACGGAACCAAAGTGCGCTTTCCGCATGCGCTGGTGTAAGTTGTGGAATAACAAACATGTCCTTGTTTTGATTTGATATCTAACGGCTGTCTGCTCGCAGAATGATCTTCCTCTTCCGCTCGGGAACGTACGTCTGACCCTCTACCTCTCACCGATCCCTTGCCACTGTCCGACCGATTTACGAATCAGAGCTGATATTCGAGAATGTATATAGATTCCGACACAAGGCATCCCTAGTGCTACGGGCAACGAGGCATCATGCCAGCAATCTGGCTCGCTATGCAATCATCTATAAGCTCACAATGCTTGCGCTCAAGCACTTCGGGTCGACTCCTGGAAAAGAGGGTAATCAACCCCCTCATTGTGTACGATTTCACCTTATAAGAACCGGTTTTAACAGTTGGGAATACAGGGCCTTATGACTCCTTTGTCGGCGGACTCGTGGGTGGTTACTTCGTCTTTGGCGGCCGCTCCAAGCGATCAGGCAAGATCTCGTCCGTCAACCAGCAAATCGTCATTTACGTCTTCGCGCGAGTTGTGCTGGCGCTCGCGCGCATCGCCGTAAAGCCCAACGTCGGCTTCCCCGGCGTATCATCGGAGCCCCTGCACTCGAAAATCAACTACTACGCCTGGCCAGCCTTCGCCTCGTTGTCGTGGGCAATGGTCATGCTCATCTTCCGCTACCACCCTGAAGAGCTGCAGTCGAGTTTGCGCAGCAGCATGACGTACATTTACAAGGACTGCAACGACTTTGACTCTCTCCGGACGCTGGTTTGGCATAATAAATAGATGAGGGCTCACGCCCTGCATGTACAAGATCATGGGAGGCTCGCTGTTTGGTTTATAAACGGGCGTTACTGGCGTCGCATGAATTGGAGATTGTGTGGCATTACTCTGTATGCATGAATGCACCAACAAGCATCAAAGTTGATGGATTAGAGGGTCGCTGGATCGGTGTCGAACATTTGGAGAATGAAATTATACATACTTATATACCAATATCAATGGCATGTCTAGTTTATTAACGAGCCTTGTTATAGGTCTGACATGTCCGCACGTGATAGATATCTGGCAATTTGAAGGTGAGGTATTGGTCCCTCAGGTTGGTTAGTCAAAATGAGTACTTGGACTTCAGTGCCGAGAGAATTCAATAGCTGTGTTTAGTCTTGTATCAAAATGTATGTAGACGATAAGAAAAAGAAAATATTGATATTCACACAAGTTAATAAACTACCTACCTACCTATCACTTCAGAATGGTATGGAGGTAGTATTCAGCTCCGTTCCAGATTGCCAAGAGCCAACCAAGCTACCCCGCTTAAAAATAAGGCAAGCTTCATCCCGATTCCCGCTTGCCCCTCCACGGCAGTCTCCTTCATGGTGCCTGCCTAGCTGCAACCTCACTTCACCCATTTCACCCACTTCACTCCCAACTGACAACCTCCGCCTTGTCCCGCCAACTCGTCGACGGACCAACGATGGCACCGAATCCCAAGGTCCTCGAGGCACTCGCCAGCGCCCAATCTGCCGCTGGTGAAAAGGCTCCCCTATACGAACAACTCCTCGCCGAGATCAAGACCCTCTCCTCCCCGTCCACCGCCGCCGACGACCTCAACGCCATTGCCGACTCCTTCTTCGGCCAGGGGCTCGGCGTCGTGGCCACACGATCCATCCTAAACACCTTCATATCGACTCTCAAGGAGCTCAAGAATGAGGATCTGTGGATCGAGGTTGGAAACCGCACGCTCAATGTCATCGCTGCCCAGACCTCGTCCTCGTCCTTCATCGATGCCAGCGCTACCCTCCGCGAGCTCATCGCCACCGCCCACGAGAGCAATGAGGACTTTCTCGAAGCCGCCAAGACTCTGGCCGACATCCCCCTCGACAGCTCGCAGCGGAAAATCACCGACAATGAGAAGGCCACCATTTGGGTCCGCATCGTCCGAAACTACCTGGAGGAGGACGATTCGACGGCGGCGGAGATGTTCATCAACAAGCTCAAAAACATCATGCACAACGTTCCCGATCAAGGCTTGAACCTGCACTTCAAGCTGTCGCAGGCCCGTATCCAGGACGCCAAGCGAGAATTTCTACCCGCCTCGCAGCGTTATCATGACATTAGCTTTTCATCCGCCATCTCCGAGGAAGAGCGTCTTCATACTCTAAGTATGGCCATCAAGTGCGCTGTCTTGGCTGGTGCTGGACCTTCAAGAAGTAGAGCTTTGGGTCGACTATACAAGGACGAGCGTTCTGTTCAATTACCTGAATTCGGCATATTAGAGAAGATGTTCCTCAACCGGCTTTTGTCTCCAGCAGAAGTCGAAAAGTTCGCCGAGGGTCTTCAGCCACACCAGCTTGCTACGACCAGTGACGGTTCGACCGTTCTTGCCAAAGCTGTCGTCGAACATAACCTGCTAGGAGCTTCGAGACTCTACAACAACATCAAATTCACAGCTCTCGGTGCCCTCTTGGGCTTGGATGCCGAAAAGGCAGAAGAGACTACCGCACGCATGATTGAGCAGGGCCGTTTGGTGGGTCGAATGGACCAACTGGACGGCATCATCTGGTTTGAGCGCGAGGAGGCATCTGGAGAAAAGGGCAGTGGACGAGCTGAGCGGATTGTGGGCAAGGAGATGCGCAAATGGGATGCCAACGTTGAGAGTTTGGCACAGGATGTGGAAAATGTCACAAACGCACTGCAAAGGGAGTTTCCCGTGAGTGTTTTTCCATTACCACGTCTTCTAAAAAATGTGCTAACCATCTATTTAGGAATTTGTGGCTGCCAATCTCGTTATATGAAAACAGCTCTGCAGCGATCTTCTTGCACATGGCGTTTGGCAGGCAGGGTGTTCTGGAGTTTTGCTTCCAGTGTATTCAAACCATACAGATGTTTGGTAGAAATTAGGATTGCACGGACAATAGCGTCCACGTTTAATCCAAGTCCCTCTTTCTCACGACAATGTATCCCTCGCTGAGATTTCTTGGGTTGCCACCTTCTTCGGCAAAGTGCTTCTCCTCTTGCGGCCCTCTAGAGAGTCGTCCCTGGTGCAACGTGCCAGCAGGCTCCAGGGTGCCTTCTCGTCTCAGTATGCGGATGAGACCGTTGGCGATGTGTTCTCCCATCCAGTCATATCCATCTTCAGTCAGATGTAGGCCGTCATCCCAATACTTTTCACGATCATCCTCGGAGAGTGAGTGGAAGGGGATGTGAGATTCCAAGTCGAAGAAATAACTGCAAGGGAGTTAAGCACGGAAAGATAACCGCGGGGGAGCACCCAAGTAGCTGGCCGGAGCTCAACTTACTAATTTGATTGCTGATGGGTCATGATATTCAGGTTGAGCTCGTCTCGTCTCCGGGTGAGCCTCTCTGCCTTGGCGTGACATTCCGGAACAGTAAGGGCAAGGACTTTGCCGCCCTTGGACAGGGGCAGACTCCAGACATTCTGGAGGGATTCGAAGATCTTTTCGGAGGATATCCCGTAGGCTAAATCGCTGGTTCTCATGTTAGGTATGAGCACAGTAACAGATGGATGGCTGAGGGCATACTTGGTTCCAGCTAGAACAATGGTCCAATCGAATGATTCCTCTTTCTGGACTGCAAATGATAGATTATTAGTTTAGTCAACATCCCCATAGATAACCAGCGACGGAGCTTGGGTGGTGCTGCACGAAGTACAAGGTGGGGCATGTCCGTAGTGAGGCTGATATCACGATGGACGAGGAATGGTGTAATCCGCAAAGGCCAAGAACAATAGACAAGAGGCTGAACATACACTGGGCCTTGATGCGGCCGTAGAAGCGCTCAAACGTGGCAACGTCCCCGGGCAGGCCGTCGGTGACGATCTCGAAGTCGATGTTGGGGAAGGCTCCGGTGAGCTTGTCCTCGAGCTTGAGCGAGTAGGGATGCACGCCCATGCCCCACGAGAAGTAGCCCGAGGTGAGGGAGTCGCCGAAGCAGAGGATGCGGAGGGTTTTGCGGGGCATGCTACGGCTGCGCAGCGTGGAGAGAAGACGGGATGCTGAGCGTTTGAGGCGGTTTTGTATCTTTTTGGGATGGGGGCGCATGTGATGAAGATGGGCTCGTGGGAGGGAGGATGAAGGGCGAGATGTGTTAGAGGGTGAAGGGATGGTGGGTTGGACGGGTAGGTAGGTGCAAACAGGTAGCGTGCTCACTGCCTTGTCTTGTTGGTCCGCCAGGCACGCAGCAGGCAGCAGACAGGGGAATAATACGCAACATTTCGCCTAGGTATGATGCTGCAGCGCATATTAGGGATGAAGTCCACGTCTAGGTGATGTAAGTGAATGCTGTATGCTCACAATTATAGATTTCTTCACTTGGTGGCATGTTTTATAAGTAGGTAATCACGGTGTGCAGCAATGGTTCATCCATACTGGCGGAGCAGGTTCCAGCGTACGGGAGTCGCGGGATGCCCAATTCACGCTCATGTTGCGACAAACATAGTGACACAGACATCTACACCATCACTGTAAAACCCAGGTCTCATAAAGGACCTCATGATTGAGAACTCCAGGTGTTCACCGACGGATAAACAATGAGTGGCTGGCTTTTAGGCACTAGCCTAGAGCAATTCCATCCCATCTCCAGGGTAGTACTCTTTACCCATACTGGATGCAGTCCTATTGCATGTACTCCGACAAGTCTGTCATTCTAGAACAGCGCGACGATGCAAATATGGGATTTGGTTCGCGCAATTTCGTCCAACTAATTACCGTACTCTCCGAAATTTGACCTGGAAGGTAAAACACCAGCAGAAAACTTGCTTGTTGGTAAGCCGTTGGCTCACCAGCTCCAGAGGTCCTTTGAAGAGTATGTCGTCGACACCAAAGAACCCCGCGATATTCCGCCATTCTTCTCATTTCTCTGCGTTCCATGATTCATGCATAGAAACGGTGATGCCGGCAGCAAGGGAGATGGAAAGCTGTGTTCATATATTGTTTGGAACAGTATAGTACTGTGATGCTCTTTTGGCCCTCTCATTAATGTCAAAGGAGGGGATTGCGATAGTGTTCTTGACAGCGCTACATCCATGGTATACAATTACGCATGTCTTTGCATGAAGCGCATTAGCTTGGTGAGATGGCCGAGTTGGTTATGGCGTCAGGTTAAGGTTACCTTAACACCTAAAATTCCTGATGGAGCAATCCTCCTGGGTTCGAGTCCCAGTCTCATCATTTCTTTTTGTCTTTCTGATTGATTGATCCGCTTGCACAGAGACCAAATCTTTTCTTTTTGGTGCTATCTCATTCAATATGGAGGCAGTACCGGTAGAACTGCTCGCTGCCTGCCGGAATGACAAAGACTGAGCAAGTGGTATCCGTCTTGTCTGCAGCATATACCAAGGTATTGCAATGCAATTATTGTCCACATTGCGCTTTATTGAGCTTAGTCTCGGCACCTCTACTTTGATACAGAATTCATACTAATTCGTAGTGTATTTATCCTCATGCGTGCCACTCCCGCTTGCTAAGAATTCGCGCAAACCAACAAACAGATCAAATTACGTACCGATCACGGCATCTTCCCGCATCAACCTCGTGGCCTGGAGAATGGTGGGCCAGACCCCCTTGCAGTGTGGGATGTATTATGTATGTGCATTCACGCATCTTGGTCCATTCCCTTTTCGAGTGACCACCTCATCCTCCAACGTGGCTGCGTGGACGTTGCGGGATGGGAAATGATGCTCCAGGCTGATCACAATTGCTGGCCATGCAACTATAACAGCTGCAATTGGACAGGCTTTTCATTTCTGCACGTATACGGAGAACGTCGAGGTCCAATGTTGGGGGTCATTGCCGAAATCGTCTGCGTGCTTGAAGTGCTGATGTAGGAGGCTTGAGGCTAGAGAGCACGATGCCCAGCAGCCAGCAAATTAAGAACGGGATAGTGCTAAGCTACGGGAGTGGTGACATGGACCCTTGCAAGAGTCGTCAGCTTTTCGAGCCGTCCGGCTACTAGACCGGAAGACATGCGGAAGAAGTAAGAAGAAGAGGAAGAAGGAAAACCTCGGCGTCGGCAAAGTCATCTAATCAATCAGTTGATCATAGTGCAGGGCGCTAGCTGGGAGGACGACCCTTGCTGAGATGGTTGAGATGAATAAGATGGTCGGGACGAGGCCAAACTGGAGCCATAATGGGGGCTCTTATATGGAAGATGGACCGAAGAACCCCTCTAGATCCCCAATTTCCCCTCCAAAAGGCCCCCTTCAACCCTCTTCCTCCAAGGTGCCTAGCATCCCGCCCACCCGCCAGCCTGCCACGGCGCCGGCCCCTGGTTTGCCCCTGTGGTCCCCCCTGGCTCTTCCAAGAAAAACTTCACGGCATCGGCGTGCACGGACGATCAGATAACTTCGTCCCTGCCCATCCTGCGCCATGATTGGTACCATCCCACGCAAAAGGCGGGTCCCCTGATGTCACATGCCGTCCGATAAGCCGATAAGAATTTTTTTTGCTTGTTTCGAGGGGCTGTCCCGACAGCTGCAACAACGTGCTTTTTCCATCCACTCTCCGACTCTGCGCGTACATATTTTATGTCGCAAGCCCACCTGCGGTGACCTGGGCTTAGAGAGAGGAGGGACATTAACCACACTTGGGCTGCTCTATTTTGCTACCTGCTCGCGCCATACCGAAGTACGCGAAGGTAGCGAGTGTGTTTTAAAAACCCCCTCTCTCCGTCCCTCACCCCCTTTACATCTTGCTATTCGTTTCTTCTTCCCATCGGCCCACACCCTTCTCTGCTCGTGCCTGTCTCTCCGCTCGTCCAGGATGCCCTGAGACAGAGACATCCGGCCCCGTCGCCCCCAAAACCCTTTGTCGAAGCCCTCTACCCTCTTGGCGTCAATCTGCCGCGCGAAGACGAGATCTTTATTTGACCCTCGTCAATACTAGTTGTGTCCGCCAAACTTGCCTGGATTAACACCTAGCAAAGTCGCACCCTGGCCGCGCGTGTTCGTCACATATACGTACCTGCCCCTCACTCACAGCTTGACGAATATATATCTGCTGAGACATCGCCACTATCCCCTCTCGTCCTACAATTATCGACGTTCCCGCCACTCTTTCTTCCCTCATCCTGATTAACTCCCTTTGATCTACGCACCAAATATGGAGCCAAGCCCAGTAGCGGTCGAGGCGGGAGCCTCACACGCCCCCGAGCTCACGCTCAAGGGCAAGTCGGCCGTAATGGAGGCTATAGAAGATGTTGTGTGTGGTTCTGTATGTTGCTCCACCCTATTAATGATCTGACCGTACTAACCTCGCTACAGATTGCCGGGGCTGCGGGTAAATATATCGAGTATCCTTTCGACACCGTCAAGGTCCGCCTACAGAGTCAACCTGATCACCTCCCCCTTCGATACAGTGGCCCTCTGGACTGCTTTCGACAATCTATAAAGAGTGATGGAGTCATTGGGCTGTATCGTGGTATCAGCGCTCCAGTGGTCGGCGCTGCTGCAGAGACGAGCAGCCTGTTCCTTTTTGAGAGCCTTGGACGGGAGCTCTTCTTCAGGTCCGGACTGGCCTCCCGGGAGAAAGGTCTTTCACTACCGGATCTATGGGTGACGGGAGCATTTGCTGGTGCATTCACTTCATTTGTCCTCACTCCAATTGAGTTGGTCAAGTGCAAAATTCAAGCGCCAATGCTGGGCGATGGGTCTACGGGAACCTACCTCCGACCCCTCCCCGTCATCAAGGAAGTCTTCCGCCACGAAGGACTTAGAGGTTTCTGGCACGGCCAGCTTGGAACTTTGATCAGAGAGGCCGGTGGTGGTTCTGCATGGTTTGGTGCCAAGGAGACGGTGACAAAGATGTTTTACCAACTCAAGACCCGCGAAGTTGCCTCTCAGGCTGAGAAGGAGAAGATTCTGTCCACTCCGTTGCCTTTCTGGCAACAGGCCATCGCTGGAGCGTCGGCCGGTGTCTCTTACAATTTCCTCTTCTTCCCCGCGGATACCGTCAAGTCACGGATGCAGACGGTCCCGTTGGGTGGATTGGCCAAGAAGAGAACCTTTTGGAATGAAGCGGCTGCACTTTGGCAACAGCATGGGGTTCGTGGTCTGTACCGAGGCTGCGGCATCACCTGTTTGCGTTCGGCACCGAGTTCCGCCTTTATTTTCATCATCTATGACGGATTAAAGCGACGGTTTACGTTACAGTAGACAAATGAGGAGGGGTCGGGCTGCATCTTATGCAACCGAGAAGGTTATTTTCGAGATGAAATACGTTGCATCCACGGGCGTTTACTTGGATCACTTTATTTAAAATCGATGAGGGTTGGTATTTAAAAAGGATGACGGGTTATACATGATTACGGTTACTTGACTTTTATCACGGTTACTTTAGACAAATGGTCCGATCGAGGACTAGACGCTCGTACGCTCGCGTTTGGGAAGCCAACTTCGTGGCTCTGCCATCATACAAAATGTCCTTCGGGACTCATTTCATTATTATAGACGATTATCTTACTGATTCTTAGCCTCTTCCTTGTTGGACTTACCCGATAGGTCCCAGTTGTTCAAGGAGCTGATGCGCGTGCACAGGTAGGTTGCGAAACTGAGCCAGCCCAAGTAGGGGACCTGGCACCAGCTGGCTACAGGATCGACGGAACTCCAGACATAGGTCAGATACCCGTTGACGCCAAGGAGACTAATGATGTCGATCGTCGCGGCAACCGGGCGATTGAACCCGAAAAACAGAGGAGTCCAGATGAGGTTGAGTCCCAGTTGGATTGTGTACAGCGTCATGCCGTGATGAGCTGCTCTGACAACGTCAGGGGAATTCAGGGGAGAGAGACCATTAAATGTGGCCCGGTAGGCAGCGTAACCCATAAGACTGTCAGGGCTGATTAGCTGGGGAAGCTTTGTAGAAGTTTGCGACAGGCTCAACTCACCCGTAAAGTACGGTCCAAACGGGACCAAACAGCCATGGTGGGGGGTAGAATTCTGGCTTCTTTAAAGCGAGGTAGGTCTTTTGGGTCTCTAGAAGAAAAGGTACCGTCAGGATCAGCCATTCATGCAACTAGAGCAGGTGTGTGAGACTAACGTCTCGCACTGAGGCCAGAGGCAATTCCCAGGCCAATTGGCAGGAGAACCGAGGATGTGGGATTTAAGAGCACCTTGGAGGGCAAGGTGAGGGAAGGGATAAAGGTCGTCATGTTGATTGGTCTTGTACGCGTATGAGTTTGGCAGAGGTGAGGTTGAGTGCTTCGAGCGAATTAATCGCGAACAAGAAGATTGAAGACGGAACAGTAAGTTTCTTGACGGCACAAGAAGCAAAGTCAATTAGCGACGAGTCAATGACGTAATGCCAATAACGAACAGAATCATATCTTCGTCAGCGAATACGGGAAGTGTCCGTCTTATGTAGTAGTGGCATTATTCAATTAACAATCAATTGACCCATGGGTGATGAACTGATTCTGTAGCAACCCAGATCTGAAGCCCCATGTGTTACGCTCGGCGATCGAGCTTTATGGTGATTGTCTAGGGATGGTTCTGGTGGCATGGGGTATGATCCAATTACATTTGATGAAGTCGGCGAAGTGCCTCCCTGTTTTGGGCGTGAAAGCGGAGAATATTTGTAGGCACATACCGTCTACATTGTACAAATCCATAATGGCTTTCCGATGCTTGCATGCGAGGGCGGAGAGTAGCCCTGATGAGGCACAAGAACCGTCGAGCTCTCTCATCCAATCAACACGAGCTCAACACGAAGTCACAGAAGGGCGACCGCAGATGCGACCTGGCGTGGTATGCGTGGCTCAAAGAGTGGAGAAACTGTGGCTCGTGTCTGCCAGTGAGGCGCGTGTGAGGTGCGTCTACAAGCACGGGCCACCACTTTAATGGGCTTTCGCGATTGAGTCGCGTTCGATCGCGTAAAACACGTTCCTGGGGACAAAGGCCCAGGTCGTGGCGCGCGGCTGCGCTATGGGTACTAATTAATTGTCATGTCCGCTTTCAGATTGCCCGTTGCAACTTCCTTTCGTTCAGTCCCGACCACATTCGTTGTACCTTCCCACGAACTGCCAACATCTCTTGTGTAATAATATTTGTGTCGGAAAGTGCATCCTGTATAAAAACGATGGCTCGATCAGCTTTAGGAAAGCGCACCCGCAGTGTCGACGACGAAGGTAAGTTGGATGTGGGAGAAGGAAGGATCCAGGGATTATTGGGGAAAAGGTATCGAAGATTGCTAACTTGCTCACGCAGCAGACATCAGCCCCATCCAAACTCCTTCCAAGAGAAGTCGTCGCCTCACAAAAGTTTCTCCAGTCTATTATAACGACGAGAACGCGGACCCTTTAGAAGACGAGCTCGCCCGAGATGATTTCAAGGAGCCGCCCCCGACGGTCACTCGCAGTTCTCCCTCTCAAGCCTCCGTAAAGAAGAACCCAGTCACTCCCTCAACACCACGATACCGAGATGCCCTTGGCGTGCCGCCTACTACCCCTCGACATGCCGTCATGTCGGCGGGCAAACTCTTCAAGCGGTTGACTCCTCAGACGCCCCTTTCTCCCAGCACCATCCAGACCGTCTACCATTCTGCTCGGCAACTCTTCGCCCGCGGTGCTGAGCCAGGTCAACTTGTTGGGCGGGATTCTGAACGAGAGCAACTGACCGAATTCCTGAGCCGGTGTTCCTCGACGAGTCCTCACGGATGTCTGTATGTCAGTGGGCCACCCGGAACCGGCAAAAGTGCCATGATTACCGAGATGACCAGAACTTATTCGGAGCAAAACAAAGTTCAGTCAGCTTATATCAACTGCATGAGCATCAAGTCATCAAAGGATCTTTACTCAACTCTTCTCGGCGCTCTGGGCCAGTCTGCCGACATGTCTGAGGCCGACTCCATTGCAGCTCTACAAGCTTGCTTCTTGTCCAAGTCCAAGTCGGCCGCAGTTTATTTGGTCACCCTCGACGAAATCGACCATATTCTCACCTTGGGATTGGAGAGCTTGTATCGAGTATTCGAGTGGTCACTGCAAAAGTCTTCCCGGCTGGTTCTTGTCGGTATTGCCAACGCTCTTGACTTGACGGATCGATTTCTGCCCCGCCTCAAGTCGAAGAATCTGAAGCCGGATCTCATGTCCTTCCTCCCTTATACAGCTGCCCAAGTCAAGAACATTATTACGACAAGACTCAAGTCGTTAATGCCAGAAGGAAAGGAAGGCTTCGTTCCCTTCATCCACCCTGCCGCCATTGAGCTCTGCTCTCGAAAGGTGTCAAGTCAGACTGGCGATTTACGCAAGGCTTTTGAGATCTGTCGACGGGCCCTGGATTTGATTGAGACTGAAACGAGGTCGAAGCATGAGGATGAAGCGAGAGAGAAGCTTTTACAGATGTCACCTTCAAAGCGACCCTTGGGTGAGAGCATCAACGGTGCGTCTGGCAATGGGTCACGAAGCGTGGTCCAGATCATGGCAACCTCGCTCAAAGAGCTCACAGCAGAGACGGCCCCTCGAGCTTCGATCGGTCATCTCAACAAGGTCACTGCGGCTGCCTTTGGCAACGGTACCACTCAACGACTCAAGGCATTGAATCTTCAGCAAAAGGCGGCCTTGTGTGCACTAGTTGCCTGCGAAAAGCGAAACCGAGCAGCAGCCAAGATGGCCAACGGTCTTTCCACACCATCCAAGTCGAAGGTGATGGCACCCACCGTCAAGGCCCTGTTCGAAGCCTACTGCCAGTTGTGTACCCGAGACTCGGTTCTCCACCCCTTGTCAAGCTCTGAGTTTCGAGAGGTGGTGGGCAGTCTGGAGACGCTAGGCGTCGTCAACGCGTCGAATGGCAAGAGTGGCAGCTTTGTGGCACCACAGACCCCCAGCAAGAGGGGCCGAAAAAGTACGGTACCCAGCGGTGACGAGCGTCGAATTACTAGCTGTGTAGGAGAGAAGGAGATTGAGGGTGTGGCAGAGGGTGTAGGTGCGGGAATTCTCAAAAGCATTCTGAGCGGCGAGGCGTTGGATTAGACTTGATGGCTTACGATATTGGCCTAACATTGCATTGTACGGCGTTTAAGAGGGCGGTTCTTTTCTGGTTTAGCATGGCGCAATGGTGGCCTGGTTTGGTTCACATGGTCTCGGGTTGTATTTTGGATGCCAGAGCGGGAATCTCTGGTGAGCTTGGCACGCGATGTAATATTAGGAGGCAACGAGATTCGGAGAAGACAGCATCACGACATGATGAATACCCAGATAGAAGGTGGATAAAGACACAATGAACGATGCTTGCAGCAAGAACATATTCAAATTCCGTGAAGGGCCTGTACAACAACGAACGATTGAACGAGCTAATAAACATGAGTTCATTTCGTACTGGGTATTTGGTTGAAGGACAGGGCTTCCCAAGGTTGAGGTGTGGTAGATGAATTATGCATATCTTCAGGGTGCATTACGGACTAATGGGTGTTCTAGGGATGTGAAATGCTACCAATGAAATGAAACCGAGGCCCCAGCTGGTGTCGATGGTGAGGTTGAACCCTTGTCTTGAATGTCATTTTAGCCAGGAGGATTCGGGCTGACAGCCTGACATGAGGTACTCCGTAGTTCGAGTTTGTTCAGGTGGGTGATAAGCACAGCCTCCCTGGAAACGAAAATGCCGCCAATCCTTCGCATGCCTTTCTGTAGGTAGGTACATCGCTACTTGTACGTAGGACGGCGAAATGAAAACGATGCCGAGAGGAATGTGTGTGGGCAACTCGGACGACCCTTTTCTTTGTTTTACCCCAAAAAACCCGGTGCAATGGCAATCCAGGATCTGGCTCCCACAGCAGAGAGACAAGCCTGTCGAGCCAACAACCAAGCTTTTTCTTGGCATGAGCGGCAACCCGTGAAGCCTTGGCATATGCAAGCCTTCTTTTCTGGAGAATCGTGGTACCGGCACGACGTTTGATACCTATTTCTGGTCCATTCCTTGCTTTGGGGGGGTCAATGGACGCTGGACTCACCACGACCACGCGGGAATTGGCCGCGCACGGCCTGATGCTTGGCTGGGGAGGACATGGAGACTGACGCCCCCTTGGCCCTCTAATTAGTTATTGTCTCGGAGAGAAAAAATTGGAGGCAACGTGGCTCGGCAGCGTCGGCCGAGTTTAGCCTGGAAACCTGTTTGTGGGATTCCATTGGGAGTGGTTGAATGCTTTGGAGTGGGTGGCTCAGGCGGGGAGGGAGCTTGGAGATTTACTGGATTCAATGGGGGGGGGGGGGGCCCC
>JALNIO010001311.1:0-20024 GCA_023509875.1 Rugonectria rugulosa
CCCCCCCCCCCTTGATGTGACCTCTCTTTGTCGAATCGGACACTTTCCAGCCCCATATTAGCATCTCACCGCTCGTGTAAGCTTCACTGTATTACTCCCCCAGAAAACCAAAGTCCATAGCGCAGACCATGAGATGAAAGATGCCCGCTACCTCATCAAGTTCGTAGTTTTTACACACCAAATCATGAAACCAGAGTAACGGTACGGAGTAGAGACGTCTGCGCCTCCTTCGTCAGTACTCCGTTCCTGCTGTGCACAAGTCCGAACCCTTTGTCCGTGTCTGCAGCTGCCCCTTCTCCGTCTCCGTCGGCATCCTGCCAATACCGCCCACCCTCCGTTCTGTGTGTGCCGCTGGGTCTTGAACAATGGGCTTTGTTCCGTCGCTGTGTGATCTGCGCCTGTCGGCTCTCCGTTGGGTGGCCACGGCTTGAGATGTTTGCGTGAGGTGCAATGAAAGTGATGGGCTATACAGGTTGGAATGGATGATTATTAAATAGTTGTTATGGGAGTTTGATCTTGTGAATCTGCATCTACCAAGAAATACACATCTTCACATCTTCACATCTTCTCGACACTTGAAAACAAGCATCCCCAAAGTTTCATGATGCCTGTGGCAGCTTTCGTCGGCAGTTGACCCAACCTATTTCCAGCATTCGACACATGGTCAGTGAAGAGCAGGGTTGCAAGATCCTACTGCCTTCAGCATCAAGGTACCACTAATTCAACACGAAGAAGACACTATCAAGTATGGCCTCCAGTCCTCCAATATTGGTGACGGTTGATCCACAGGAAAAATACGACATGCAGTTCCAAGACTATCATCACCTTGCTACAGGGAGCTCAGGGAATCCATCCCAAGCACGTCCATGACCAGGGAAGCAGCCCCCAGATCCGCCCCTCTTCGACTGACTGCTGCAGACCAGTCCCGAGAACAAGCCAATACGCATCTCAAATGTCTAACTTGCTACAAAAACAAAGCCCGTTAAAATTGAACTCGCAGAACTGACGGCAATGCTCCGTTTGAAGACGGAGATCAGAATCCACTTTTTATTCCCCCACTTTGCACGTCTGTCCTTGATAATCATCAAATTGTGCTCCTTAGCTAATCAGTCACAGGCGCGGTGGCAGAGTGGTCTAATGCGTATGACTAGAAATCATATCTCCTCGGAGGCGTCTGTTCGAATCAGGCCCGCGTCGGCGTTATTGCCTCTCATCCAAGATGAGAAGATCCTGTATTTTCCTTTTTATTTTTCAGCCTACTTTTCCCCATCTATCCTCTTCTTCTTTTCCATTTCTTTTTCTTTTTCCTTTTTACTTTGGATGCCCGCACCTAATATTTCCTACTTATATTTTGGTTTGTACTTGCTGCTTTTCCCTGCTAACGCACCAGGGCTTTGGATTTCGTGTCTAATTATCGCCTACTATGCAGGTTAGAAAATCTTAATGAAGCCTCGGTGTATTATGAAACCTTTCTCTCCCTCTAAGCCACGTCAAAGTCTTACTCGCAAATGCTAAACTGACATCCAGGGGCATTCCAGTTCCGCTATCTAATCTCATAGTCTTATACCCGCGCCGAAGACCAAAACTAAGCCGACTTGTATGCCAGGCGCAAGCTCTACGAAACAACACAGGGTTCTCGCAGCTTCACTATCTAGATCCCCGATATTACAGTGATATGACCAAATGCTTTTAAGGAAACTATTGGAGCCAAGCTGAAGTACTAAATGTGTCGCAGTTGTACAAAGACCGGCCGTGGCTGGTCTGCGGACTCACACATCGCTACATAGTACAACTCCAACTATATTCCCGATTTTTAACCCCCGAGGCAAGTCCCTGTAGTACTGCGAGTTTGAGCAACGCTCATAGATCATTGTTTAACAAGATTACAGATCTCCTGAAAGTGAGTTACTAATAAGTGCTCAGTCGTCCTGGCAAGAAGCCTACCCTAGAGCAACCCAGACTACATCTGTGCCTTCAGTTGGTATCTGATTCATTCCTCCCCATAGGATAAGAATGGGAATATCCTGCTGGAATATTTGCAAATATTTTTGCATTTTTTTCTCGCAGCTATCTAAACTTTGTCATATGGATTGAGTCTGCGACGCATACAGCATGCTGTGTTGCCTCGCTCAAAGAACCTTGGGTACGCACCACCAACCTTTTGTGCTACTAACATCAGGACCACAGCTTTGCGAGCACGTCACCTGCAAACGGTCCATCAACATAAACCCTTCACATCGATCACAACTCAACCATGGAATTCTAACATTGACAGCTCAAAGAGCGCCCCCTATCTAACAGTGAAAGATGACGCATGGAACATGACTGGAACGAAATGCAGCGAAGCGACCGTGGCTGGCGATAATCCTCCTGCAACACTCGCAAGAAACGAGACTACGAAACGGAACGTCGGACACGGCATAGTTCAGCAGTACTGCCTGCGAGCCTCGTTTCAACGCCCCGACGTAACCTTGAGCTTTTTGTCAGAGCTACCCAGTAAAACAAGGTAGAATTGGCACCGACAAACGGACGCACATGTGAGTTGCCAATAAAGATCGCCATGATAAAATAAGGGACTAATCCATCTTCCAAGTCCAACCGACCGACGGTGCGGTTTATCAGGCTACTCGAGTTTTGTAGGTGGTTGGAAACCAGGCTGAACGACAAGCAACCATATCAGCCGGTCCAACTAGCTGAACATCCCAATTACCCTCTATGGAATACAAACAATTCAATACCAAATCCATCTCCCAAGCGACTCCTATTTCTCCCATCTACTGATCAAATCGTCCCGTGTCGAGTTATGTTCGTATATTCGTCATGCCCTCCCACCGCTCCATCGACATTCGTCACCCTTCCTTCCTATCCCGACATAGCGTCCAACCCCCCAGCACAGGAAAATCCAAGCAACGTCTCTTTCCCCGATTTGACCTGCAAGGACCAATCAAACCAGGGTCGACGCCTCATCCGGTGTCGGTGCCAGGGTCCTGCCATCGCATGTGCCGGGGCGAGACATCGGGTGGCTTGCCCCTTTTTGGATATCTGGGAAATGAAGAAATGCGGAACGGGAGCGACGGCGCCGTTTCCAACCCCAGATTTAACAGGGTCTCAAGACGACGACGTCTGTCTCCGACTTACACGCGCCAATACGAGTGAATCACGGGTAAACACTTCTGGCTGAAAGGATATCAGTAACTTCTTTTGGTCATTCACTTGGTTCATAATACAAATATCTGAAAAACAAAAAAGCACCTGTCCGAGTTGCAACCAGGCAACCAGTCCATAGCTCAAGTCAATCGTTGTCAACCAGTGCCACGCCCTGATTTGCCCTCATACGATTGATTAGAAGATTAGATACACCATGCCGTTGCCATAAATGTTGTATTCAAACGTCTAGAAACTTTGTACATGTCAACCAGACACTGAAATGCCAGTCATAAATTGCCGTGCGCCTGCGAGGCTCGACCTATACAGTTAAAAAGAAATTGATTTAAGCAAGGACGAGAGCGGCAAGACCAGCGGCAGCGGCGAAGAAGGCCGAGCCGGTGACAGCGCCAGCAGCACCAGTGACCTCAGGGACAGAGGTGGTGCTGGAGGGGGTGGTAGCGGGGACACTGATTGATATCATGTTAGTTACCGATCAAGCATCTCATATAATCCAGTTACTCACGTGTTGTTGGCACCGCTGGCGGGGGTGCTGACGGGAGGGACTGCAGCAGACTCGGTAGCACTCTCAGTGCAGGCGATCTGGATGGTTGAGTACTCGACCGAGGTGTAGACGGTGGTGTAGCTCTTGGTGATGGCAACGACGGAAGAAGAGGCGGCGCACTCCTCGCTACCAGCAGCAGGGGTGGTGGGAACATAGACGGCAGAAGAGGCCGCAGTGTTGGACCAGGTGCCGTTGCCAGCAGCGGGGGTGGTCACTGGGACGTAGGGAACAGACTCGACGGAGGTGGGCTGCTCAGCAGAGTTGTCACCGGTAGTCTCAGCGGGAGGAGTGTACTGAGCAGAGGTCTCCTCCTCGGCGGAGGTCTCAGCGGGGGAGGAAGACTCAGCAACCGAGGTGGGCTGCTCAGCAGAGTTGCCACCAGTCGTCTCAGCAGGGGCGGTCTCGACGGCAGAAGACTCGGTCTCGACGGCAGACGAGCCGGTACCCTCAGTAGCGGTGACAGGGCAGACTGTGGTGGAAACAGCGACGGTCTCGGTCAAGATGACGGTGCTCTCGCCACTGGTGACGGTGTTGAGGTTGGTCGAGTAGATGGTGCTGGTGGTCAGAGGAAGCACAGTGGAGGAGACCTTGGTCTTGTCGGCAGGGCAGTTAGTGACCTCGGGGCCGCAGGAGGTGACGGTAACCAGCTGGGTGGTGTAGGCGGTGGAAACATCAGGGACCACGGCGGCCATAGCGCCAGAGGCCATGAGAGTAGCGGTAGAGAAACGCATTTTGAAGGTTGAAAGGGTTTTGTTTGAAAGGTTGCAAAGAACGGCTAATCTGAGCTCAAGGTGAGAACAGTTATGGACAGCTGCGAAAGAATGGACGACCGAAGTCAAGAAGCGAGTCAAGAAGCAAGCAGGTTAAAATGGCTTTTGGGCTGAAGAGAGGAGGAGGGAAGTGTTGCCAGAGGATGGAAGTTGGTCGCACTTTAATAGCCATGTCCCTCCACCATGGGGAGGTCAAGAGGGAAATTACGTACCCTCGCTCCATGTTCTTCCCAGAACCAGGAGAGAACAAGGGGTTCTGTGAAGGTTGGGATGCGCGATGAGGAGTGTCACCCTGGCAAATGACTTGGACAAGCATTTTGGAGTTGGGACGGCCAAGCCATGTCCATGTGTGGAACCGCCGTGGACCGATCCAAAAAGCCGCTCCTAGGATCAACACGGCGCTTGGATCAAGGGCCACGGGGCAAGCAAGGACCATGGATCCTGAGTGGGATGCAGGGGACCGAATGCAATGTATAACTCGGTTGATTTTGTTGGCCCTTAATGACGGGAAAGCTGGGTAGGTCCAGGGTGAAACGGTCCGGAAAGCCATCTGTTGTTGCTCAGCGTGGATGGTTGTAATTGGGCATGAGCGCTTGGGTTATGCATGCCGGTTTGCAGAGTTGATTGCTGGAAACCCTCATTGCTACCAAGAGAGCAGCTCGTCCAGCCGAGAATTTGTGTGTGTGTGTGTGCTGGTTTCTACGGGTAGTCGCTGGTGGGTGTAGGTGGAAACTCATGGTGGGCCAATTAGATGCTGTACTCTGTATCTTCTGCCCTCTTGGCCTCTTCATCTCGACCGTCTGCTTGTAAAGCGGCTCAGAACTTGAGGTTGGCACCGTCGATCTGCTCGAGGACGGCGTGGGTTTGATTGAGCGGTCCAATGATGTACAGGGGCCGCTAATCTGGTGGCCCGGCGGGACGTGAACCACTCACGACTCGTGCCTTGTATCAAACGAACAAACAAGGTGAGGATGGCAGGCAAGCAGGATGGCAGGATGGACCGGGCAAAGGATCGCTGTAGACCGAGGGTCCGCCTGGGTTCAGCTATGATGCGGTTTTCTCTGTTTGACGCCTTGGTTGGGCTCCCTCTCGCTCTTTTCCGTGGATATTCTGTTGTTTGTGCTGCACGATCGGATGGCAGTACGTATTGATGCAGGGAGTAAAGAAGTGAAGGGAAGTGAGAGGGGTTGAAGGTGGGAAGAAGAACTGGGGGTGTGGGAGGAGGCGGTAGCGATGCCTTCTCCGATTGGATGAGGACCCTGCACGGGAGGCGGTCCCCTCCTCCTCCTTCCTTGTCGAGGTCTTTCTGCGACCTTTCATAGGACAGGGAAGGAAGTTGTGTCGTGAAGAAGAGAAGAAGGGATGTACATGTAATTTTGTGCACGACGAATTGCATCTCTTGTTCTTTCCTGCCAACTCCCTTCAAGATCTCGGCCGCACAAAATTTTGGCCTGTCTTGCCCTCTTTGTTTTGGAGCCATGTGCCATATGCCAGCAGGTGCGCCTCTCCCAAAATCACTTTGTAGAACCTGTCTTACCAGCGCATATCAACTCCCTTTCTCCGTTCCGATGGCCTGGTTCTCGGCCTCTTTCATCTCGTTCTTCATTTACAAAGTAATTACCAGTTTATTCGCTGCAACTCTCTACATATGACTCGCATCTGACCGCCATGCTGGCAGCTCCTTCATTCGGGCTGAGCGCCCTTTAGCATGTTACAGATAAGTTGCCACTGGCGAGGGAGACATAGCACGCACAGGTAGGCAGCCGGCCCTTCTGTGTGTACCAATGTACCCAGCCATGCGCAACGCAAAACGGATCAAACCGCTCCTTTATTCATCTCTCATGGGCACCAATGAGCAAAGTCGGTTTCATCCGCCCTGACTACCCATTTCATCAATGCAAAGCAAGGTTCCCCACATCCAAGCAAAAGGACGCCGAGCCTGTCACCGACACATTCTGTAACTTACCTACCTAGGCACGGGCTGCTCGAAGAAGTGCTGCACAAAGCCATGGTTCTGGCCAAGGCTTCTGCCCTTGGCCTTTTCCTCCCTCCAGAGTCTAGACTCTAATGCAGGAACCAAGTGCGGCATGGATGGATCATGGGGGTTGCATCCATCTGAAGCAGCCGCTAAGGACCAACCGACTTCTAGAAGAACCCTTGTCCACGATACGACCGGCTGCACACACATTGACACCCACTCGCACAAATGTTTATGCACATGGCATGGCACCAACAATCCCCAAGCCAGTTGCTTTCGCGTATCCGCCCTCTTCAACTTTAATAGAGCTCTTGGCAACGTCCATCGAGAATGGGAATACGCAGCAGAATCCGAAGCGCAGGAAACGAAATGGTTCGAAAAGTGTGTAACAGAAGTATCAACCTAGCACAGCTTTGGACAGCAACGCCCCTGGCCCGGCCACGTATCATGATGTGATGGTCTCGAGAGCTTTACATATCCATACTTCCGGGGCAATACAGGGCATGGCTCTCAAACCGCCTAAAGCTATGAACCGAAATAAAGTGCACAAGCTGTTGGATCATCTCAATTTTCGGATTCGGTTATTTATTACAATTTACTCACAATCTTTCAGAATCAATGCATGGCCAGCAGCAGTGGTCCGTTGTTTGTATGGTACGGAATACCGTGCTGTAGAACAAACGATCCTAATAATGTTGACTAGGATGAAGAAGAAGATGGCGATGAGGGGTGGTGATGGGCCTCAAAGTCACCTCGCACTCAAACTCCTACTCACCCTCAGAAGATCTTTGGCTGGGAGCTCAAGTTGGACAGACAGAGACGCAACCTTGACACCCCTTCCCATGGTATCCATCCTTTCCTCTCCCTTGCTCCCAAGGCTCCCTCAGCAACCCAGGATGGACACTACAACCCTGCTAGTTGCCCACACCCTTCAAAGGGGCGGCGTCTCCTTGCAGCCAATCTCGACCTCTCAAACTGCTTATTCCCGCCGGTCGGTCGCCCACTTGTCACACCATCCAACACTTCTGCTGTTGATCCAAATGCTATGACGTCGGAAAATCGTCTTGAAACAAGACCACATTCAACGTGTCCGCCTGGTCCGAATCGCCCGACCCAATGCACGTCTTGTTTGTTAGAGTTTGGAACTTTTTTTATTTTTCCAACATGCATAACCATAACCGCAGTGCATTTGACTGCCTCCACCCGCTTTGTTTGAACAAAAACGTTTCTTTTACCTGTTGATCTGCAGTGTGTGTCATGACAGCGCAGCATCTTGATTTTTCTCCAGCCCCAGCCAACGAGCTGAGAAGAAGTTTCTTCAAACCGTGGACTATATCCCTGTTAATCGGCTCCTGGCTAACTGCTGCACCATGCACGGATGCTCTCTGTAGGTACCTGCATAGTATGCGTTAGAAACCCCGAGATCATCCCTTAGCCGCCGTCATGTTGGTTGGCAGGTTGGCAGGCACCTCTTTTTCTCCTGTCGATCTCTCTAGCTAACGGCAGAAAAAGAATACCTGTAAGAAAAAAACGCTACCTTTAGTTGCGTTGCTCGTATCTGGAAATCAAGACGACCTGGAGCAATGACGCTTACAGGGGCTTTAATGGAAGCCAAGTTCTCTCCGCCCTTGTTGGTAGCACTTTGTACGGATACAAGTATGGATAATGGCAAACTCCCCGCAAAAGGAGCAAGACAAACTGAGTCCTGGGAAATAGAGAATGAAGCTTGTCTCTACTATTCTTGGAAACGGAAAGCCGAGATGGGCAAACCAAACTGATGAGGGGCTTGAGGGGGAAATTGAAACTGGGGATTTCTCAGTCGAGCTCCCGGTGAGAATGGAGTAGATGACGGCCACCGTCCCGCCCTATGACGGTGTACGCGTGTGTTCTATCGCATGTACGCTCAGCTCCGAGCTTCTTCGGGGAGATCATCTGGCAAACGCAGCACCGAGGAGAGAAAGTTTCTCACTCTTCTCATCACATCTCCCCCGTTCGTAACACAGCCTTCTTGCGCGTGATCAGAATGCCGATCCTGCCGATGCTATCTCGGGTTCCTTGTCCAAGGAAACATGTTTCAATGATGCTACGCTGGCCATGCTGCGAAGTCGGTGCTCAGACCGCCCGCCGCCTTTCACTCTCTACTTGCTGCAACACGTCAAGTCCAACTCAGCACTTCTCGTATCTAATATTGATCAAGTGACGGCCCAATTTTCAATCGGCCATGCTGGCTTCTGACCCGAGATGCATGTAGAGTGTTGGCATTCTATGCGAATCACGTTATACTTTGTCTCGCACGCGGAAGCGGCGGCTGGTCGGCAGTGTGGTGCTGAGCAACTTTGGCTTCCTGCATATGGGTTGATATTGACAACTGCGTGGCCGGGCATATTGATCACCTGGCAATCTACACATCCCTGAGAATGGAAAAAGGGCAACATTATTGTACCTTGTCGAATGGACTCGACTGCATTTAAGAGAACGCGGGAACAGATCCATCCAACTTCTCCAAGAATGATTTGGTCTTTATGTTTACTTTCATGTTTGTGCCTTTTGGAGTACGAGTTCAGTATCAAACTAATCAACAGCAACCGGCCCATTCAGACATTCAACTGCGCCGTGGTAGACTTGGCAATATTGCTGGCAAGGCACATGATCTTTCTCTGCAACACCGCCGGGCCACATCATCTCCGGACAGTCTCAACGCTACGGCCGACATCTAACTCAGTCTCTAGCATGGAACCGAGCTTGCCACTGTTCGGCTTGAAGTATCTTGTGTTGACAATACGCTGGATAAGGTCATTTGGTTTGCCCTGTTACAACATGCCCTGTTAGTGGTTAACCTTGAAGACTTGCCGACTGGCGTATAGAACACACAGTCGGTAATGTGGACAATCATACCGCGTTCTTCACAATACCTACTGCCTGGTGAGAGAGGACTCGGATTGTCTCGTGTGTTCTGACCGATTAAGTAACGACAACCAATACTGTCATGCGGTACTCACTCTTGCCTGAAGGCACCATCGGCGGCATGCTTCATGATGATCATGCTTACACGGGAGTATTTGGGCTTCCGCCAGCATCGGCCAGATTTACGTTTCCTGCACCTAAATGGAAGCTCCTCGAGGAATCAGCTTCGAATTCGTGAGGTATGGACTGCAAGACCGCTCGAGACATTGCCGAGTCCAATCAAAATCGCATCGGCGAGAAGGAACATTCCGGGGACATCCATTCCTGCCGAGGTCAGCCCAGTTCTCCCAGATTTAGCCTACGACGCACGGCAGAGGGAAGACCCTCATGACCAGCAGTTCTTCTACGGGTCATGGAGAAGGATTTTGATAGCTTCAGAGAATGTCAATGTCAAATGGCCGAATCATCCAGAGTGATGCCCATTCATTAGGTAGAGAAAGTGTTGAAACAGGACGGTGGCTGAGCTACCAAGGCACGCGACAGCGAGTGAATTCTCTTGCTTCTCATATTTATCAAGTAATGAACAACACAGCCGAAAACGCTTCTAATAGAAAAAGAATGAGAAGTGTGACGAGAGAGACGATGAACGGAAAGGGCCAACCTTGGACGGAGTGAAACTTACAGGATTGCTCTTGGACGCCACGAAGAGCCAACTGTCTAGCCTCGAATGACTGACATCAAAGGAAGTTATCCTGACATTTCATACACAGACAAGGGGTCTGCGTACTCTTCCGCCTCATTGGAAGTGCTCAGGTTGCGCAGGTCGGTGTAATTGTGCAAAAGAGCACCACTGTCTCCCGATAGTCGGGTGTATTTGGAAGAGTCTAAGGAATGGACATACATAACACGCAGGGAAGTCAATTTTTGCCCATGGCAGCTCATTAAGTTGGTCACATTTGGCCTGAACGCCTTGGGAACTGCAAGGAAAATGAGGTTAGCATCTTCCAGCGCCGTGATTTGACTGCGCATGGTTGTCCGTCGAACTCTTTCTCTTTTTGAAGTTGGGGTAACTCACATTTCGATGCATAGCGGGGTAAGGGTTTGAGAAGAGTGAGATTCACGATGAGGGGACGTCAATAATATGCACATAGGTACCTAGGTAACTAAACTATTTCATTGTTGAGAAAACCTGACCTGTTATGTTGTTAAGAGTACCGATCCGAGAGATATACCTAGCATAGGTCATGGTTGGCTGGATACCGGCAAAGGTCTGCAAGACACCGGCGCGTTGAACCCAACCATGTCTTTTAAACACCGAGATAAAGCTAGAAAAGTGCATCTAGTTTTCGCTATATATGTAGCTAAGAGTTGGGCTATTATTCTCGAACCTTGTGTATATAAAAAAAAGACTGAGAATGCTGTGGCGGTTGGCGGTGTAGATGAGAAGCAACTGTTTGTGGCTGTGAAGAATGGCGTTCCAACGCTGGCTTTTCTCCAAGTCATTCACGATGCAGATCGCAAGGACATACGACCAAAATCCCTGACATGTAAGTGAGACCCCAAAATGCATAGTGATGGATGCGGCTCAGCCAGCAGTCAAGCAGTAAGTAGTGTAAGAAGTATCAGCCACCAGCCCCTCTTCCGAAGCCTCACCCTGTCTCCATTTTGGGGCGTTTCAAGCCTCATTCTGTGCTTCTAGAGGGGCTCAATGGTCCTCTGCCGGACCCGAGGCGGTGGGATCAAGGTTTCCCCGAGAATCCCCCGTCAATCCTTTTGCCTGAAGTTGAAGCTAAGTTTCGTTGGGCCACCACAGGCCACCACAGGCCACCACACACACAAAGAATGGGTGGTGGGTGGCTACCGTAATTACCCCACATCCACATTTGGCACAGGACGGGCACCGCACCGACTTTTAGAAATAGCAACCTCCGATAAAAACGCAGCTTCCTTGCCAGATAGACGACTTTTCAAAGCCTTTGTCTGCGCCCCTTGCCAGAAACTCCTGCTTTGCTCTCTCCTCTCTCCCAGCCTCTGCCTGATCCTCTCCCGTGGTGATCAGCTGCCTTGCCTGTCTGGCCCCTCGTCTCCCCCTCCCGTTGAACTGGCACACCCGACCCAGGCATGACCCCTCGGTAGCCTTGCCCGCCGCCTCGCCGTCTCCAACTTACAACTATGCTGGATGCTGTATATCCACGGCTGCCCGAATTATAGCAGCATCGCCCTTTACACACCGTCGTATCTATCCTCTTCCGTCATCTCTAGTCTAGAATATGGAGGTTCAGGTATGTCACGTATGCCCTGACGTTGTCTTTTTGGTTTTGGGGTCCGTCCATGACGCCTGTCTCGTGCCCCGCCATTTTTTTGTGACGTTGGCCTGCACCGCAGCCTGTCATGATGATGCCGCCCAACGAGGACGCCGGCGACGACAGACAATCACTTGCTTCGTTCCAAAGAAAGTACCGCCTGAAACTGACATCCAGTCTCCATGTTGCAGATCGAGAACGCCGTCGAGATCCTGGCGAATCCTGGGTCCGACCAGTCCATCCAGAAACAGGCCCTCGACTACCTGAATCAAGTACGAGCACAACCCGAGGCATGGCAAGCCTGTACCACGCTCTTTGCACGAACACCGCGAACTTCCGAGGTCCTGCCCCTGGTCTGTCTCGAGGTTATCAATTCGGCCGTCCACTCCCAAGGGCTCGACGCAGCGAGCCTCAACTATCTCAAAGAAACCTTCCTCCAGTACTGCCGCCAGACCTACGGTCCCGAGGCCCAGCAAGCCGCCGATCCTCCCCATCTCCAGAATAAGCTTACCCAAACATTGACATATTTGTTCGTGTTCCTGTATCAGGATGGTTGGCAAAACTTTATCGACGACTTTATAGAGTTGGCCGGCCTTGTCAGTAATACTGACAACGTCAACGGTGTCCTCTTTTACCTCCGAATCCTCGGCTCTGTTCACGATGAAATTGCTGATATGCTCCTGTCGCGGGACTCCAGCGATGTCAAGCGTAATACGGAACTCAAGGATCTGCTCCGTGCTCGGGATATGACCAAGGTATCCGAGTCCTGGAAGCAGCTCCTCACGCGATATAACGGCAATGACACGGTCGTAGAGCTTGTTCTCAAGGTTCTTGGGAAATGGGTTAGCTGGATGGACATTTCCCTGGTCATCAGCCAGGATATGCTCAGTCTTCTACTGCCAGTGGTTGGACGGGTCAATAACTCTGGTGGCGAGGACAAGGTTCGTGATACCGCCATCGATACTCTGACCGAGATTTGCGGGAAGAAGATGCGGTCAGGCGACAAGATGGAGATGATTTCGTTCCTCAGCCTGCAAGAAATTGTCGGTCAGTTAGTTGCTAGCCCTCCCTTGAGCGAGTTCAAGGGATCCTCTCGATACGACACCGATCTGGCCGAGGCTGTTGCCAAGCTTGTGAATACCGTCATGTCCGACATTGTCCGGGCTCTCGAAGACACCCAGATCAGTGATGATGCCCGCGCCAGAGCCAACCAGCACCTCAATGGCTTTCTCCCCTTTCTTCTCCGATTCTTCTCGGACGAGTATGATGAAGTCTGCTCGACCGTCATCCCCGCTCTCACAGATTTGCTCACGTTCCTTCGTAAAGTCGGCCAACTGCCAGATGACTATGCCAATATGCTCGCGCCGATATTAGATGCCATCATCCGCAAAATGCGATATGATGAGACTTCCAGCTGGGGAAATGAGGATGAGCAGACGGATGAGGCTGAATTCCACGAGTTGCGCCGGAAGCTGCAGAATCTCCAAAAGACCATTGCCGCCATCAACCAATCGCTGTACATGGATATGCTCAGCACTTTGGTTGCCAATACCTTGCAAACCCTCGACCAGCAGGGCTCGCAGATGGATTGGAGGGATCTGGACCTTGCCCTCTATGAGATGTATCTCTTTGGCGAGCTTGCACTGCCTAACCAGGGTCTAGGCTCTAAGAATCAGCCATCCACCGAAGCCTCAGAACGACTGGTCGTCATGATGCGAAAGATGGTTGCATCCGGTTTGTGTTTACCCCCTATAAAGAAGCGAGACATGAAGACTAACATGATGATATAGGTATCGCCTCCTTCTCCCATCCCGCTATTCTGCTGCAGTATATGGAAATTTGCGTCCGCTATTGCGCGGTATTTGAAAATAACCAGGAGTACATCCCTCAGGTTTTGGAAGCCTTTGTTCGATTAGTCCATCACGATCATGTGCGCATCAAGACTCGGTCATGGTACCTCTTCCATCGGTTCATCAAGCAGCTCCGTGCGCAGGTTGGCAACGTCGCAGAGACCGTCATCCAGTCAATTGGGGATCTTCTACCGATCAAGGCCGAGGTCCCTGGAGAGGATGCTGACGACGACATGTCATCGGACGAGTCGGATCATTCTGCAGATGCTCTCTTCACCAGTCAATTGTACCTTTTCGAGGCTATTGGATGCATTGCCTCTACGCATAACACTCCTCCTGAAAATCAGGCCCTTTATTGCCGTTCTGTCATGGACCCCCTCTTCGCGGATATGGAGACACATCTTCCTCGAGCCAAGGCCGGAGATGCGCAGGCTACCCTCCAGATTCATCACATTGTCATGGCCCTAGGAACTTTGGCACATGGCTTCTCTGACTGGACTCCCGGCTCCGTTGCTAATAATGCCCACGGTCCGCCCAACAAGGCTGTTTCTGACGAGTTCTCCCGAGCTGCCGAGGCAATTCTCATTGCCCTGAACCAGCTCAACTCTTCCTCAGAGATTCGGACAGCTTGTCGATCAGCTTTCTCGAAACTCCTTGGAGTGCTTGGGTCCGCCGTGTTACCACAGCTTCCTCAATGGATCGAAGGTTTGTTGTCTCAGAGCTCCTCCAAGGACGAGATGGCCATGTTCTTGAGATTACTGGACCAAGTTGTCTTTGGATTCAAGTCGGAGATTTACGATGTTCTTAACTTGTTATTGACACCGCTTCTTCAGCGAATCTTTGGTGGCCTCACAGAACCCATCGCCGGAACTGATGATGAGATTCAACTGGCAGAACTCAGGAGGGAATACCTTTCGTTCTTGCAGATCATCCTCAACAATGGCCTTGAGGGTGTCCTTATCAGCGAGGCTAACCAGGGTTTCTTTGAACCCATGATCGCCTCCATTATTGAGCTGGCCAAGACGTTGGAGGGAAACATTGGGCCTAGTAAGCTGGCATTCACGCTCATGGCACGAATCTCAGCCGTGTGGGGAGGGCCAGATGTTGCGACCATCTCTCGGAACCCTACCGCGCCAACGGGTGCACCCAATCCCCCGCTCCCTGGTTTTGATCAATTCATGATTGATCGCTTCCACTCGACCTGCTGGGAAGTTATACGGGATCCCAGCTTTCGGCCAGCGTCAGATGCACAAACAAAGCAGATCTTAGTAGAAATCGCGGCCCTGGAGCAGATCATTTATACCAAAACCGGAGACGTCTTTATCCAGCATCTTCAGAACGATCTATTCCCCAACATGGGCATCGACGGGGACAGCTTCTTGCGCTCGTTGACCACGTCGACAGATAAGAAGACGTTTTCTAATTATCTCCTGAATTTGATTAGGAGTCGACAATAAAGAGCAGGTGTTGTACGCAGCCTATTCATCGGTTGCGGAGAAATACCCGAGTACATTGGTTTTGAGGCACGGTGGAGAGGTGTAAGGAAAGCCTCACGGCGCATACCGGGGAGTTGGAGGACACAAACCATTAGAGCTAAAAGAACCCATCCTCTTTGTCATGTTTATTCTCCATCTTGTTCGCTTTCTGCTTTTCTTTGGTTTGTTAATATTCCCGGCCTTGGGCGGCTCAATATGGATAAATAGGCAGGTAGGCAGAAGTAGGAGGAATGAGAATAGAGGAGGAAATACAAATTTTATCCATCCAAGACGCGAACCAATAAGATTTTGAATGTGCACCTCGCATGTTGAGCTATATTTCCGATAAGGCGTCTACACAGAGAGCCCGTTATTCACTACCTATGCATAAGCTAACTCGAAGCCCGCCTTGCATCTTTGCACTCAAATCAACCCTATTAACTAGCCTACAGATTGGAACAAACAAGGTCAGAGTCGCAAGCAACTTTTGTACAGAAAAAGACAATCAGAGATGTGTCGTCAAGTTTGCTTCTGCATGAATTAATGTGTGTTGGGTTTGAATTAGATAAGGTAGGTAGCATCAGACGTCTGCTGCAGCAACACCTCGCCTATGCCATCAATAATACGACAGAGTAAACGCAAGAGCATTGCACACTAATAAACGCACCCATATTCTATGTACTTTCCCATCATTGACGAACCAAAAGCAGCCTTCGCAGATCAGATGATGTAACCACCACCAGCCAGGCACCGCCAGTCCCGAACACCAGTCCCCTCCTCCAGCTCAACACACCACCATAGATCCTCCTTCGCTTTCTCGGGCTGGCCGCTCTCTTCATGAGCTCGAGCAAGAGCGAACCAAGCCTCCGAGTTGTTCCAACTGGACCCAAGCTTCGTCACGGTGGACAGAAGACCATAAGCACGGTCGCGGGCGGCGAGACGGTCAACGAGGGGAAGACGTGTCGCCTTGTAAGCCTCGGGCAGCTCGTCATCGGAGAGTGCCGACGTGGTCCGGTTATCCACAGACGAGGGGGGACTTGTTCTTGTAGAGCCTAAACCAAGGGGGATGGAGGGCAGTGCAGATCGTGGATGCGGGCTTGAAATGGAAGCAGGGTCCGAGGACGTTGGGACAATGTCTTCCAGAGGGGGAATTGCTGGTGGCGGCAACAGTGTCTCGTTGTACACGTCAAGCAAAATGTTGGAGAGTCCAATGATTGCAAAAGGGTGGTTGGGAGCATGTGTCAGGGCATTCTCAAAGTGCGAGCGAGCGGCATAGGGGGAATGTTTCGCCAGTGCCAACTCTCCCAACTGTATCATGTTAGTAACCGTACAACAGCAACCATTTCGAATTGGAGATTCTTACCTCACACCATAAATCGCTCCATAGATCTTCAACGCTCTTTCGTTCCGCCCAGCCCGCTGCCTTCAAGCTTCCAGAACCTGACGGATCTCTAGTCGAGTCAGATTCAAGGCTTTGAACCAGTCTCTGAGCCTCTGTAATGGCGCCCTTGCAATCCTCGTCCATTCCTGCCCGGCGGTAGAAGCCGGCTATCATCAGCCAGACTCTATAAAGGATTGTCACCCTTTGGAACCTTTCCTTGTCCTTAGGGAAGTGGACAAGTGGTAATAGATTAACTGAAGTGCTTGGATTCTCCATTTCGGACAAGCCGGTTGATTTAGAGGTAAAAAGGTGGGATAGATGCGAAAGAGGTCGATGCTTGGAGAAAGACGATGTCCGTGACGATGTGGATTGCCGTTTGCTTGAGAATGTAAAGAAATCTGTCTGCTCCGGCTCATCACCACCGACAGGGAAAAAGACCTCGCCGTCAACCACGGACGGGTTGTTTGACACGGAGCCAACACTCGAGGCTCGCGTACGGCTCTTGCTCCTATCTCGCTTCCTGAGGCTGTTGCTTCGTCCAGTCCGGTTTCGATGAACCGAGGAGGCGGATGTTTTCGGTCGAGCAACATCTGTCGTGGAGCCGTTCTCTGCGCCTGTGATTTGAATGGTTGGGGCAGAGCTTCGCATCGTTGTTGCAGTGGCAGGTCGGGAGGGCATGATTGTTGAGGATGACATAGCGCTGTAGACCTGTCTCGTAGGTGGTCTTGACCTGTCGTTATGCCCAAAAATGCTTCCCTTGATGCTTCTAAACGTTCCCGAAGTCTTGGGTGGTTCAACTGCTTTGGGTGGGTGCAGTGAGGATTGGGCTGCCACGTCGCCAAACAATCTCGAAAAGAGCGTCAGCAGCTCAAAGCAAGCGTTGACAGCAACAGCTGGACCCTCAAGAAGTTCCACAAGGGCCAGTTGTGTCATCTTGACCTCCAGAATGGTCTCCTTTTCGGCGTCATCCATATCATCGACCAGTCCTCGAGGACTACCAGACGTTGTCTTGGCTTCGGCTTCCTTGAGGTGTTCACTTCTAAAGGTCTGATCTGTCTTTCCAAATAGAATAGAGGGGCTCTTGAACTGCTCCAGAGCGCCCTCGCACGCCCTCGACGCCATGACATAGTCTTGCCTTGCACTAAGAAGAAGGGCCAGGAGATGCCACACGGGGATAAGTGCACGCTCTTGCCAGTACGGCCCTTGGATCAGGTTATAATGCTCATCCTGATCTTTAGTCACAGTCAAGGCAGACTTGACCACTTCGATCGCGGCAGTTAATTCTCTCCTCTCAGCCAGCAACAGTCCAAGTGCAAAAAGACCCCGCACATCTTTCCCTCTACCCAGCTCGGCGGCAAGAGAACGGCGGAGACATCTAATCGCCTTGGTCTGGACCTCTGTCCGCGAGGCTGCTTCGTACATCACTCTGGACCAATGAGCATGCGAGAGTCCAATGGCTTGCCATGCCTGGGCAACAATATGAGGAGGCACAGGTGGATGCACCACACTCGAGTCCTCTGCGATGACGGGAGGGGCATTGTCTTGCGGTTGCGGCAACTTTGAGAGCCAGTCTTCCAACTCTGCCCCGAGCTGACGAGCCTTTTCAGCGGCGGGTCTCTGACCATACCGGCAAAGCGCGAGAATGCACTGCGTTATGGTTTCAAGCACTGTTGCATCATCGTCGAGGCTCGGCTCGGGAAGCCCGGTTTTGTCAACACGTGCCTTGCCTTTCTTGACGATGTCCAGGTACGAGTCGAACGACTTGAAGGCGAGGTCAAATTCGGCGACTGAGAGGTGCACAATGAAGAGATATCGAAGAATTGCCGTCGAGTGGTACGTCTTCATTGCCGCGCTGTAGAGGGTATCCAGGACCCCACGGCTCAGACTGCTTCTGCCACCTTGGCCCAGATCTTGTTCCCTCCATCCTCGTCCGCACAGGACAGACCAGTTCTTGGCTACCTGATGGACAAAGTCCTCCACTTCCTCGCGCTCTTCATCAGCCCTGGGAAAGCTGGTCTCACTGAGAAGCAACGCTTGGTAGGCAGCTTCCACATGCTTGAGTTCCACCCTTAGTTGGCCTCGTGTGGAAAGGTCGCCAGCTGGAGTGCTCACGAACCCAGTGGGAAAGGACAGGTCGTATTCGAGAATCTGTGAGAGTGCGAGGTAATACTCGTTCCAGATTCTTCGCCGCGGGACAGAGCCCTTGAATCCAAAACCGCCTGTCACAGGAGCGGCCATGATGTCCCAGAACCTGGCCCACGAGCGATAGCAAGACAGAGACTCCGTTTCCGTAAGGGAGGTCTCGTTTTCTCGAATCGCCTGACTGGACAGCATGCAGAACTCCGTCAAGTACAACTCTGCCCAGTAACGTAGCTGTCGTCCGATTATCTGGTCCGACCATAGACGTTCAAGTGATGGCAGGCCAGTTCGAAAGGCGGCGATCGCCAGCTTCAGGTCGCCAGCACGCGCAAGGCAGTTAGCCTTCAGGTAGACTGCTTTCAGAGCACAGACAACGGTCCATTCTGCACTCTTGTCGGCGGGGTTTATCTGGTCATCTTGCTTTGGAACTTCGGGTAGCTGCACGGCGCAGAGGTCGTACTCCCCCAGGACCCAATGCAGCCACCCGACACAGACCTGGGCTTGGAACTTGTCTTCAGGGTGATTCGTTTCCTCGTCAATGGCTTGGAGAAGCCGTGGAAGCTGGCTTGCGACATCGATATCAGGGGCCGGTGTGGCAGTGGCAGGTCTCGCGGTCTGAGGTCGATCGTGGGCGCCTGTAGAGGCTGCATTGGTCGTCTTGGTTATGGCGCATTCGGTCTCGGCGGTCAAAGTAAGACCTGGCAAAGAATTTTGTCAGTTTGGGCGAGTTATGCAGCATCGTGGGGCTGGGTCATCATCATACAGGACCTGTCGGGAGCATGCTTGCGGACTTTGCGGACCAGCTCTGGGACAGCATCCCAGTTACCGTCGCAACGAGCATGATCGAGCTGGGTGATGTATTGAGCGGCTTTGTGCTAGAAAGAGAAAAATAAAAGAGACGGTCAGCTTGGTAACAATGAGGATGACATGTGTGTTTTAGGGGTGTTTGGTTTTTTGGCTTACACCCATGATTCGACCAGTTGTTCAGGAGGTTGTCAACTAGCAGCCAAATAGCGACAGGTGCATGGCGAGAGGAAAGAGGAAGAAGACGACGAGGGGCGCGCGAGAGATGGCGGCAAGGTCTCGGCGTTGTATCTCTTCAAAACAAAGCAGTCGTGGCAAAGAGAGGGAGGAGACTGAGAGGAGCCAGGAAAGGGACGTTTGGTGATGTTGTCGTGGTGTTTTGGCTTTTGGCCATGTACGAGGTACGAAGTCGATTGATGAGATGGGCAATGGCTATTACCCTTCCCGTCAAGCTCCCGTCTCGTCAGAGGTATCACTCTTCCCTAATTGCGGTGGAGGATACATACGCAACCCGAAAGAGACGACGCTGGCCGACCGCTAATTTCAGAACCAATCAGGGCTCAGTGGGACACGACGATTGAGACCCGCAATTTCCACTTGGCAGGGGGTTGGCCGTCAAACTTGGGCAATAGTGGGGATCTTGCTGGATGTGGTAATTAGGTGTCGAGCAAGTAGGTTCCTAGGAGGGAAGCCAAGAAAAAAAAAAAAAAA
>JALNIO010001311.1:20152-53099 GCA_023509875.1 Rugonectria rugulosa
ATTTCCCATTTCAATTGTGTTTCCGAACCCCATCTTCTCTATTATAAGCACTCCCCAATGATCAAAGCTCACGGCTTGAGACGACTCAGCATTCTCTACTCTCTGCCAACTTCACGTGACAGAAGCCTTCATCACCTCAAATATCCCATACAACCCAGCTTATATTCTTGATATTCAAGTTGCTGCAGTCCTCGTCCTGAGACTCTTCTAAATGTCAACATCTCTACCCCCGGATCTTCGGGTTCTCTGCCGAAAACTCACTTCTATCCCCGAATCTCAGCTTCCACACGCTCTCCCATCCCTCATCAACCATGTCTTGAACTGCAAGGAGCCTCTGTCAGCGGCTCAGGAGCAGAAGCCCAAGGACAAGTCAACCGAAGCCTCCCAGCTCGTTCACAAACTGAAAGCTAGCATCACCACTTTCTTGAACGGTCGCAGTCGTGAGGCGAGATTCGCTGCCATTGGTCTCATCAAAGCCATTGTCGACGTTGGAGGATGGGAGGTTCTTCGCGGCTCAGGGCCATGGATCAATGGATTATTATCCGTTATTCAAGTACGTTTCACTCTTAACTTTTAAGCAAAGTCTGAAAGAAAGCTCACAATTATCCAGAAAGCTGATCCCATTACTACCAAAGAGCTGGCAGTAGTCACACTCACAAGGATTTACATGCTGGTCCATCCCTACCAGACTCTTGTCCGCGAAATCGCGACGCCAACTTTGCCAACCTTTGTCAAGGCTGCTCTTGCACTCATTAAACAGCCCTCGTCAGGAGGCTCTATTGAGACTCCCTTTCCTGTTATCGAAACAATTTTCGATGCCATCTCAACTTTGATCCCTCTCTATTCCACCACAATTCGCCCCGTGAGCTCTCAACTCAGATCCGCTGCCCGGCCATTCCTCGCGCCCACTCAATCGGACAATTTCATCACTTCCGCCAGTCTCACTCGAGCTGCTCGAAGACTTTCCGTTTGTCTCCATCATGTAGCGGCCAAGTCAGGTGGCAGTGATGAGTGGGCCAAGTTGGTTTCCAGCCTTCTAAAAGAACTTCATGCCACAGCCGACCAGGTTCTCAGAGCCGTGAATGAGTCCTGGGAAGGTTCGGAGGGATACTCAAGGTCCAAAGTCGGCTCTGATGGTGAACCAGCAGGAGCTGGTACGTCGGCAGATATGCTACCAGCTTGGTCAGGAATCCATGCCGGTGCAGATCGCTTGACTGGTCTTTTCCATTATCTGTCGGATTGTTTGCGATATTCCACCAAAGGCCCAGTTACTATACCTACCAGTGCGCTCGTGGACGCCACTTCTCGGGTTTTTCTAATTGCTAGACTATCTCCAAAGACACAGTCCTGGGATCAGGCTCTCCAAACAAATACTGCGATCGGACGAGAAGAGAAAGAGGAGCTCTGGAGCTTGATGCCTGGAATCCACGTCGCCGCTCTTGGCTTACTACGGGTCCTCGTTCAACGATTACAACAGGGTACAGTACCTCTTGTGCCTGAGCTTCTGGATCACCTTGCCCGAGTCTTCAAGTCTGGTATCAACCTTCCTGTTGTCCGGGTGGCTGGCTACTCTATTTTGAGGGATATCCTGGCCCTGGCCGGACCAACGCTGTCCAAACCGTCTGTGGACATGCTCGATCCGCTACTTGGCGCTTGCTGTAGAGACCTCCAGCAAGATGCCGGTCACCTTCAACCTGAGAAGCCCACCACATCCACCGTAGATTCTAAGAAGAACAGCATCGCCGCCAACGCGGATATCTTTCTCAAAACACAGACTACAGCTGTCGTGGAAACAGTTCATCTTGATCCCGACCACAAAGCCGCCGCTGCCAGTCTACTCGCCATCATCCCTGCGCGGCTGCCCCAGCGATTCCTCAAGCCGTCGCTACGAGGCCTTGTCGACCAAACCGCGATCCTTACTTCCAATCGAGATGCAATGGTAGCCAGTGTTTTGAACCCTTACAAAGATCAGCGCGGGCGAGTGTACCCCAGCATTCTTCCCCATCTGACTCGGCAGTTTCCTGAAGACCAGGACTTAGAGATTCTCCGAACCAATCTCCGCACAAACGGACAAGCCCTCGCAGATGGTGAAGAGCCCCTCGAGGAACTACCAGTCGATCATGAGGACGACCAAGAAGATGAGGAAATGGAGGAGCCTGTGGCTGATGCGGAGCCGGCTTCATTGGAAAAGACGGAAGACCTGTTCAAACCCGGTTCTCTCGCCACAACGTCACAAGTCAAAACGTCCCTACCAATACAGAGCAACCCATTCGAGGCAAGCAAGGGCGAACCTACCGACACCACTGCTCGGCACAGAGAATCCTCCCCACCGAAACGAAAACATGAAGGCTCTGATCCAGTCTCTACCAAGCGACAGGTGCTCGAGAAGTCACCCTCGCCCATCCGATCGGCTGCTGTTCCCTTGCCACCAAAGACGGTCGAGGAAGAGGATGACGATGTTGACGAGGACGATGAGAGCGTTCATTTGAATATGGAACTCGAGGATGATGATGAAGAGGAGGAGGATGAGTAATCTAATAGATCTACGAAGATGTCACCAAGGCTCAAGCCATATATCAGGAATATAGAAAAGTATATTTTTCCCAGTCACCTACCACCCATTCTATGTGTGAATGAAGCACAAAACAACGAGACAATTGTCCATTCGGATTTCATAACCTGAAACTTGTATTTCGAAAAAGTAAATTAAAAGAACCGTGCCATATCCAGTCTCATTTAGACCAATTCACGTAGCCATTGTACCCTCCCAAAGTCCATAAAACGCCAGGCCCAATAATGGTCATATGCCAAATCCATGCAACCAAGCCAGCAGTCCAGATCTAATCCAAAGGTCAAAGCATGGATACTGTATCAATCTCTCAGCCAAGCACGACGCTTCTCCTCCTTTCGAGCGCGCCGCTTCTCCTTGAAGGCCTTGACCTCGGACTTGGAGGGCTTCTTGCCGGCGCGCTCCGCCTTGAGGCTGCGGCCATCGTGGGCATTGGCAGCAGCGTCCACGTCAAAGTAGGCGTTCATCTGACGACGGGACTTGGCTTCGTCGGTGTGACGATTGGGACCCATCTCGTCTGTCTGGAACTGGCCTGTGAAGCGGTTGAAGGAGGCGGTCGCGGCGTACATGCCCATCGGGTCATTGAGTGCGCTGGACGAGGTCTCAGGTTCGTCATCGTTACCCTTCGCATACCAGGCGTTAGGGTCATAGTCGCCGTGTATGGCGGGGTTATACCCTCCGACACTAGGCTTCTCGGACGCGGGGGGAGGGGGAGCGACGGGGGTGCTGTTGGTAGCAGCTGTAGGGACTCGGGGGTTATCCCATTGTGTCTTTCCAGTGAAGCGATTCAAGAAGTACCACGCCTGGTTGGTTGGGTCCCATTGGCAGTCCCAGCCATCATCTTCAGGCTCGGGAACAGGTTCTTTTGGCAGAGGCGGTCCGTCTGGTGTCGGTTCGTTTGGCAGCGGAGGTCCATCGGGTGTTGGTTCGTTGGGAAGTGGTGGCGCGTCTGAGGATTCAGCTGCCTTTTCAGTTGTCGTTGATGGCTCAGGATCGGACTCGGGAGCCTTGTCGGCAGTCGCATCCTCTTGGTCCGCTAAAGTATCGCGATCGACATCCTCGACTGGGGCCTCGGTCCTGTCTTTAGGCACGGGAGAGTCGGGAGATGAGGGCATGATGTTGAGAATTGCAAAAGGCAATGCTGGCGCAAGAACGTCTATCACGTCAACGGTGAGTGTGCGGTAAGGAAAAGCGTCATCGTAATACTTATGCACCTATGGTCTTAGCAATGAGCAATGAGCAATACGCAGCGTTGAAATATGACAAGGTGGAAAAGGTCTCCAAGTATGCGCTTCACGTCTTAATGCATAACTGTGCATGTATGAAATGGGGCGCAAAGTGTGACTCGAGCAATCAAGCAGCGCAGAATACAAGGCTACCCGTACGTTATGTCACAGGTGCAACGTTTCGAACCCTTGATGGGAAAAGTCTGGGGAATGCATTAGTTCCAATGCTGAGGCCTGACGTCACGTGACGATGTGACGATATTTGTCACGGGGGAAGTGGGGGCCGGAATGCAGAGGGATACAAACTCAGAGTCAAGGGATTGGAAGACTTGAAGACCCGAGGTGCAAGGCCAGCTGAACCAGAGTGGCTTAGCTCATTTAGCCTTGAAGGTGAATTAAGCATCAGGGGTCTAGTTTCATCCCGCCAATCGTGCTCCCCTGTGACACGGCGCCGGTTTGTCCCTTGGATCCTCCGGGGACGGGTCACAGAGCGTCCAGACCCAGTCTCACGATGAATTCTTCCGCATCAGCAGCTACTCCGCGTCTAGGCCATGACACGGATCCGATCCGATCGTCTTTTTCTTTTACCAGCATTGTACGGAGCTGATATTCATGCAGTCACGAGGCATGGCTGTGGCCGTATTCATCGTCACCTCACCGTATAACTATGTCCTAAGCGGCAACGCCAACAACCAACAGAGCTGAGAGCGCGCTATTGTGCCTAGCGATGGCCTAGACTGCAGGGTGACCCAGGATGTTTCCGACGTGATTAAGTAAATTGCAGTGTTATTAAACCTGCCGTGTCTTCCGAATGGAAAAGATCACTCCTCGTCTGCCCTTGGAGCAGTTCTTTCACGGCAATGGCCTTCTTCCTGTGGCTCATCTTCGCAGCGATTGCCCTCGCTCAAGCTCAGAAGGAGGTACAGCCCAAGAACTGGGATCCAGACCAATGTGACTGCTTCCTTACGGACGGCGTCGAGCCCGAGTATTACACCGAGCATTGTTTCTGGGACTTTCGGAGTCTATCCCAGTACGCTGGTGTACCAGACATCATCACCAGCGAGAATCAATCAGCAGAAGCCGACGTTACCAGCAAGTACTTTAAGAAGAAGGAATGGGAGGACTTCTGGGCCATCCAAAGCTGGAGCAATCGTCGAGGCAATGGTCTTTCCTACGGCGCCAGGTTTCCCATGGTCAACTCTCCTAGCAACCTCTACATCCAAGCCAACACGGACAAGAATCCAGCATCTGATACGTTCCTGACTATGCGTACGAACCGTCTTGAGGATTTCCAAGGTGCCTCCCAGTTTGATTCCATCGAACGCTATCAATATTTATCCATTCGTTTCCTCGCTCGCATCAGTGGCAAGCCAGGTGCCTGCATGGCCATGTTCACTTATGTCCATGCCAATGAAGTCAAGAACGTCCAGGAAGCCGACCTGGAGATATTGACTCGCGAAGAAACTGACCGCATCCACTACACCAACCATCCGGCCTACAGTACTGATGGCCAGGTGTTCCCCAAGGCGACCAGAAACACCACTCTGCCCGACCATCTCCAATGGGACGACTGGGTAGAGCATCGACTGGACTGGACACCGACCCGGTCCATCTGGTACGCAAACGGCATTGAGGCTGCTAACATCTCATTCCAAGTCCCTCGAGATCCCTCCTTGATTATTTTCAACACCTGGAGCGACGGTGGAGTGTGGGCGGGCAACATGACGCTCAACGGCGAAGCGTACATGCAGATCCAGTGGCTCGAGATGGTCTACAATATCAGTGATGCCAGTTCCAGCAGCAGGCGAAAGCGACACCCTGAGCGAACATCCTCCCCCTCAACGCGCGACTTTGGTCCACGAGGAAAACTCCAACGACACAAGCGCGATTCCTCCGACGGTGGATGCCGCATGGTCTGCAGCATTGACAAGGGAGATGATGCCAACACAGTAACGTGGTTATGGGGAAACAGTACGGCCTCGAGAGTGTTACTTGGAGAAGGTCTCACGGGGGGCGTAGGCTTCTTGATAGTCTGGGTCATTGGACTGACCGCTATCCTTTGGGCCGTATGAGGTTGGCCATAGGATAGTAACGCAGTTTATGTTGGGCCAAAGCGTGTTGCAATTTCTGGTTGGTAGGAAAAGCTCTTGGCTACAAAAGCCATGCATTTAAATGGCGAGGACTTGGCGTTCTGGTGACTTCACCCAGATATGGAGGTAAATTGGGTATTGCGTGAGCGACAGGCTCTTTGGAAGGCCTCGTTCTTTCTTCTGGTCACTATAAATTCGAAACCGAAACTCGACACCGAGTTTCCATATGGATATTAATAATTCACACCCATACAGTGGATACTAACTCCAACTTGTGTTGAATGGGAACCATTGACTACAGTAGTGGACGTGAATCTACCCTACATTGTCACAGCCTCTCGAATAACAATTCTCCCAGCGAGCAACCATCAGACTTACAAAGTACCTACCTAAACCTCCAGCTCTTGACATAAGGTACCTACTGTTAGAGACCGAAGCTGCCCCTGTCTCTTCCGACATAAAGGGTCTGTCGTCCAGCCCACCAAGAGTGCCACGCCCAACCAGGTGAACCTCTAGCCCAGTTGAGATCTCCAGCCCAGATCAGGGGTATTTCCGAATTCGAAGCTCGCTCGGCTGTTTCCTGCCGATCGCTCATACAGGCCCTAAATGATCATGGTCTAATTACCGACGGAGAGACTATTAGCCCTGGCGTTATTACTACGAGCATGTCCAGTCACAATCCGCCAGGGACAGCATCTTGTGTAGGAGCACATTTCCACTTCGTCGGCAGGATAAGTGAATGGTAGCATCAGGACGTAGGTGAAAGCAATCGTGTTCCAAAATACATGTAAACAACCTAGAAAATGGGGCGCCGTATCTAGGCCAAAGTTCCTACCCATCCAAGCTCCAGCCATTCGAATGTAAACGCCATCCAACAAATATACTTCTTTTGAAGCCCGCCGTCTAAAACGCAGTTGCTTCCGCTCACAATCGCACCATGAACAAATGTGCATCCTCTCGGTTATCTTTGATCCTTCTAATAACTCCTCCTTTCCTTGATAATTTAGCGTCAGCACATAACAGTGCGGGTAGCAGTGTCGAATGGACATCAAAATGATCAAAGACACAACTTTTATAAATCATAATACTAATCGAGTTCCCAAACGAAATGAATCTCGTCAAAAAGCCGATATCCAAGTCATCCGCCTCCGATAACGATCACGTTGCATCCGTTGCCCTGATCCGTCACCCCGGTTCGCTGCCGTATCCCGACAGCTACGAGATACGGACGATATGCGGGGTATGCATACACTATCTCTATAGAGCATGTTCGAGTTTGACCATGCGGGGATATATCTATCGCTCGTCGCACAGCATCAGCTCGTATATAATGGGTCGTAGTGGCCTTGTTCTGTTGATACAGTCATGGGGAACCGCTTCTCGGTCGCGCATGATTAGTACCTCAACAATAAGGTCCTTTTATTTCGCAACACCAACTCGTGGGCGTTGGGTTCCACAGATGGTGTTGCACCAGAAGGACTGAGTGGCCGACGCCGGAGCTGGCTTCGGCCGTAATCCCGGCATGAGGTTGAGTTTTGTGGGGTTGTACATTGTCGAGAGCTCTCATCACGTTGTGAGCTCACCTCATATTCGCCTGGTCGAATTGAAACTGCTGTGCCGGAAATGCCATGCTTGCGCTCAAGCCGAACGGGTCCCAGTCCAGGCTCTGGTCAAGCAGTTGCGTCATCGATGGATACTGTGAAGAATGCGAAGTTTGAGGTTGCTGAGGCTGTTCGTGGGATGGTGTCATGTGATGGCCAGGACCGTTGGAAGCTGGTGACAACATCATCGGTTGTTGAGGCTCACTACCGAAACCCCCAGATTGATAAGGCGTGGGACCGCCAGGCGTCTCAATCTCGGAGTCGTCGATCATGTCCGCCTGGGCATCGTATTCTTGTTCTTCACCTGCAACGTAAGTATGTGAGGTCACGCGGGGTAATTTGGCATCCGTCAGCTTACCTAGTTGCTCAATGTGGTTTTGGAAAGCGGGGGTGGGGTAGTATGAGGCCCCCGAAGAAACCGGAGGTCCCCTCACGTTCGATGGCTGTTGCATCATGTTCTGACGAGAGTGTTGCGAGTTTTGCGCCATCTGCTGTTGGTGAATTGACGGCCTCGACGCGCTCGTTATAGAACCACGCATAGACATGCTATCTGACGGGGCTGGCGAAAAGGCCGAACCCGTGTTGCTCGGCGAGTTGGAATGGGAAGATGGGGTCGGACGATTCTTGGGTGAGGAAGCCGGAGCGTGAGCTTGCATGGGAGGTGGTGGGAGGGGATTGTTTGGTTCAGCCTTGGGAGCAATGTGCGAGTTGGAACGACGAGATTGATGGTGTCGATTCATGAGGGCTCGCTGCATGGGAGGTGGCTGAACCAGGTTTTGAGGCATATGAGTTGGACCCAGATTCGGGCTGCCTGTCTTTGCTCTGAGTTCGGCTTGAACATCGATACCCTTTTCGAGGAGAATACGTTCCAAGAGCGAATTCTTGTATCGGAGCATGAGACACTCATCGGCGGCGCTGCGATGCGCCGCCTGGAGGTTGTGGAGGTTGGATTCATGGACGCGGATCGTTTCCTCGAGTTGTTTTATGTATTCAGTACGACGTTCCCTAAAGGCTGCTTGAGCCTGTCGGTTGCGTTGCTTGCGTTCCTCAGATGTGGCATATATCTAAAGTTGCTTGTTAGTAAATTATGAATTATACATAACGTCGGTTGGCCAAATGTGATTAGAGTGTTGTGTGGAATCTTGAGCATTCTAGGGCATTGAGAGTGTAATCATGTTGTACTGACAGGGAAGGTGCATCGTGTTTGGCTAAGGGAACTTGTTGCAAAGGTGGATGGGCATGTCTTGGAGTTGGATCGAGGTCGTGTAGTGCATAGTGCTGTCTTGGATAGAAAATGGTCATCTTACAGGCTTGCGGCCACCCTTCCGCTTGGGCTGTTGAGCCTCTTGAGAAGCAACATTGGTGGAGTTGTTGATGTGGTTCGGGTCCCTGTCTGGACTGGATGCAGTTGGAGAGTCGGTGACGTCTCGGGATCGGTGACCGTTCAGATTGGAATTGTTGTTGAAGTTGTGATGGTTTTGGTGTTGCGTTGGATCCGCCTTATCGATTGACATCTTGTCGGCCATGCCTTCCCCAGACCGGGGCTTCGAGACGATGCCGCCGTGCGGCAAACGCCCCAGAGGCTCAAAATGGAGATTCTGTTACGTGAGAGAGGTGGAACGTCAAGACGACGACGGGCGCAAGTGTTGAGACTGGAGTGAGTGTGCGCCCGTTGGGTTTTTGCCTTGCGGGCGTTGCGGGCGTAAGTGAGCAGCGATAGGAACAAGGTTGGGGGTCAACGGGGGGTGTTTGCGGGCAACAGCGAGTCGACGACGGGCGGCAGCAATGATGGAGGGCGCGTTTAAGGCGCTTATCAGTGGGATGTGGCAGGGCCTGGGGGAATTTGGGCGATTGCGACAGTCAAAAAACGTAAGGGAAATGCGATCCGCAAGATAACGCCTGCAGTTTGTCCTGTGAGCGAGTCGATTTCTTGGGGGAACAAGATAACAGGAAAGAGGACGGCGGATTGCGCGCGCAAGGGAGGCAGACTCGAGTACTCTTTTATGTAATGGGAATTGCGAGAGGGGGCGGTCCTAGGCTCATCCTGCGCGGTCCCTCGCGGTCTGATTCTCTGCGTGTGAAGGGCAGAAGAGCCAATGAAAATCTCTCATGGCCACAAAAGATGGGTCACAAGTGAGAAATGGGCCTGCGAGCTCGGCGCCAGGGTACACCCCCGGAGGTGGAGTTATTGCCCACAGAGCCACATGAGAGGTACGTACTCCGTATTCCACCCATCCACTGCATGAGATGGGAAATGGTAGCCCACCCATCCATTGCCCCGTCAAGCTCCAGCAGCGACGACACAGTGTTTCCATTTCTACAAGTATATCGCGGCCTCGCCCTACCCTTCCCTGCCCTGCCCACTGCAAAGCGACAGCGACATCGACTATGAAATACCCGAGACGAGGGAGAAGAATTCATCGGGCGGACACCGTGACCGGGCACTTCCAAAAGAGATCCTCGAGTGAAGAGAACCACAACCACACCTTGTGTTCCAGGTTTCTGATCAGGCAAGTAAGGTCCACTCTGACATGTACGTACTACTCCGGACAGCGTACGCGGTACGTACCTGCCCAAGCGACTCCCACCCGACACCTCCATCATCTCTCGTCTTCCTCTGGCTGTCAATGCTCGTTCTGTTCCCCAACACTCGACTTATAGCATCAGTTCATGTTCATCCGAGCTCGAAATCCCTGTCATGAAGTGGACACACAACTTGAAAGATCAGGCTTCTAGAAAAAAAATTCAATCCAGCGAACATTTCCAAACAGTCAGTGCGCAGGCTCTTCAACTGCCCCCCACCCTCAGCCAGCCAGTCACGTTGGCGCACTAGCAGAGGTGGAAGACGGCACCCCACCTCACTCGACATGAAAAACCTCACCACCAACCACCAAACCACCAGAAGCCTGCCTGCACAGGCCAACTCCGTGTAGCTTACCATACCTACTCCGTACTGCTCGTTAACTTGCTCACCACCGTCTGCCAGCCGCTGGCTATCCCTTCAAAGGACGGGCCGGACAGCCCACTCGCCCTGGTTCTCACGTTAATCATTGAACGGTTAGGCTCGTCGCCCGCCATTGGAGAACCCACCGCTCACCTTGAATGTCACAGGGGTGGTGGCCATCATGAAGAATTTTCTCTGGGACGCGCTCGATATTCTTGAGGTACAGTCCCCAGCCGAACGGCGAGCAGCCGCTCTCTCCGCCGATAGGCTTGAAGAGCTCGTGCAGGCACGAAAATCCGCACCAGCCAAACCCCGCTTTCTCCTTCTGCCATGTTCACGCAGGTTTTCAGAATCATTTTTACTCTCCCTGTATTCGCACGTCATTGGTCCATCATTCCTTCTAACAGTGCTATGTCGTAATTATAAGCATAGCTACATTGAAACAATTCGAATCCCAGTTCAGTTCTCCTCAGCCAGTTCCAATTGATGCACGACTCACGCAATGGGCCTCGTCATTTCATACGCATCAGGAACCCGCACAACAACCTCTCAGACCCGATGGAACCGATCGGCCAAAACGACGCAATGTCTCATTCAGTTTGACTTTACACGACAAGCACCAGTACATAAAGGGTCGTGGTGGAGTGGGAAATGAACCAAATGAAGCCTGTCCGTCACACCTGGCAGGCTGGCACTAGCCCTAGCACATAACTCGCCCGATGAGGTATGAGGCATATGAGATTCAGAAGTCCGAATCCCCGCCGACTCACAATGCTCCCCATTTCGCACGCGCCAAACGCACCTCTACAACATCCAGTTACCTCGTCGAGTCGTAATGCATGCTCACTCCATATCAACCCACAATACGTATACGTACAGCCGTCCCGGGCGAGCTGCTTTGACCCTTCGTGCATGAAACGAAGTATATGTATGCGCCGCCGGTCATGTGTTTCGCAGTTGACCTTTGGCATAATGCCTCCACCTAAGATTCTTTGCCAAGACATCCGTAGCTGGTTGGTTCATGGTCCAGGCCAAACCGCTTACTCGGGCACACTGGTCCATCGTCGTGCTCACTGATTCCACATGTAATTACGGGCAAGTCAAAGTTAATGGGGCAGTCAGTCGCTTCGCTGGCCTCCTTATTAGGGAGAAGTACGCTCGCGGATTTACACGCTGGAGTGGCGCAATGTTCAACCAGTTGTTCGCTTGCTATATACATATGCTCACGTTCTTCAGAGAACGGGTGTAGGGAAGATATACCGATAATCCCTGTTCTATTCGTCATGATAGTGAATATACAGAGTAGAGCAGCTTGAAGATCCTTGGGCATGATCCAGGCTATACTATATGAGCCGATGGAAAATGCAGTATAGCAATACAGCACGGGTAGGCAAGTTGATCGTATATACTGTATGATGAATGTTCTCGCATAACCCTTGATGGATACAACGATAGTTTCATCTTATGATGCTACCTAATTCTAGATATAGTACGCCGTTTGCCATAGTATAAACCAAGATAGTACCTGGGTGTACAGTACCTAACTTAGATATAGGCACATTCGAACTTGGATATTTGGGCAATATTGACTCCCAGCGAAGCTCATGCCTTGTTTTTCAGCACCACGCACTCCGGAAGGCTGTATTGTCGTAATTGTGCAGTATTTCGTTCTAGGATCACTGGTACACCGGAAGTCGGGTCTCGAGTAGCGGAAAATGGTATACGTCGACGTGCGTATTGACGATTGGCGACTGTTCAATGCAGTGTGCACTCAAAGGCACCGGCACATCAAAGGTAACAATCCAGCGGCGCATATCCAGTTCTCTGGGATGTGGTGGTGGCACCGAACCGCATAAAATCCTAGACGAGCAAACCAGAAGTGCCCGAGCCATGGCACGACACCATCACTCGGTCTTCGCCGACAGCTGACCTGCCTCATCTTGAACTTTTTGGGGGGCAATGTGCACTTTAAGAACCAACCACGAGGCGATTCTTACCAGCGTCATCGGAGCTGATGAAACATGCAGAGTCTTCACTACGCAATGCATGGTGGGAGTAGTGTACATGTACATGGATTAAGACTCTGCTCTGAAATAATTACCTCTTCGCTGCATATGCCAGGCAATGACACCAAGCTCCGAGATTCCGGCCTAGCGGGATCCGGCGTGCTCGCAGATGCACCACTGAGAAAACTCTTCCGTCTCAACAAAGTAAGTTATGCTCCCTTGTTACTTTATTGACGAGGGTTTTTCAAGTCGATGCTGATGAGGATAACAATCCTCTTACGGAGTAGACGTTGGCTAGGATGCCAAGGTATTGCACAGAGCAGAGTAAGTGGGTGCAATCCTTCTCTGATCCCGGAACCAACTCGCGAACAGGCGAGGGGAGATATTTCCAGTTTGATCACCTTGAAAACAACTGAAAGAACCCGCTCGGGCTGGGGACCCTCCCAGACGATGGTGCGGTAAGAGATCAGACCGTCGCGATATAATGCCGCTCTGGTGCATGAGGAGCTCATCGGGGTCAGTGGCACCTCGCTCGGTCAACCCACCGATCGGGACGAGACCGTCCTGCCGACCCCTGTCTCTTTTCTTTGGCTGGGAGTCTCGTCATCAGTTGCCTTGTGCGCAGTAACCGATGGTGCATTGGCAGAGAAGTAGCCGTACTCCTTGCGGATAGGTGAAAAAGGTTGAGAAGCCCACCACCACCACCCAAATTACTCCGTGCCACCAGACATGCATCTCCGAGGAGGTACGTGGTACTGTAGAGCATTGGAATCCACCGCTCTCGGGAACCTGAGTTAGCCGACCCAGTCCAATCTGCGAGGAATCTGAAGAGTGCCGTGTAGGCTTTGTGTCATCCATCGCCTACCCTTGAGCTGCTGCGCTAATGCACTCTGCCAGCAGGAAAGCCTTCTTTTCTTTTTCTGTTTCGGAGCTTTCCTTTCTTTTTCCGAGTTCTCTTCTTCGCCTTCTCGGTCCCTAAATCTTGATCGCAAGCTTCCACCCCCCAAAAATGACTTTGCCTCACCATTTCTCGTTCACGCAACTATGACAATCAGATGACACCTTTCTCGTGATCCCTTTAGCACACTCCCGTCTCACTGCAACAATCCAAAGGAGCCCTTCGGGAAGCGACGGGACTTGTCAAGAGAAAGTGGCGTGCCTCAGCTGACCTTCATTTGGCTTCCTAACTTAGATTCCGTCAACAAGGTCCAGGTCGAGGAATCGACCAAGGCTGGCTGGTCCACAGCTCGTTCTGGAAATTTTCTAGCGTTCGCCTAACTTAGACAGCGCTGCTAGATCCAACGAACCTCGCCCGATGTGCCCGCGTCCCTCGCATGAATCGATTCTACTCGTGAATGGCATTTGATGATGATGGAGCTTTGATAATGGAGCTGGCAGGGGCCTCAATCCGTACGCTACAACGTGCCCACCGTCCTAGCCATGCTCTGCTCTGTGCAGTCACAATTTCGTGCCTCGTCGAGAAGACGGCCCATCAGAACCAACACTCGAGCATCGTGAGACGGCCCCTGAGCAAAGCCCGAATAGGCAGGTCACAGAGGCTGAGAAGATTCTACTCCGAACGTGCTGTTCCATTTCTACGACGTACTCGGTATCCTTGGTGCTATTTCCACTTTTCCTACGATCATTGCCTTAGCCTCGCCGAGTCGTCACCCTGCAAAGTCCCATCAAAATGGTGTTGAGTACGGATACGGAATCTAGAGATCGTCCACCCGGCCTCGTCAACCCCTGACAAGCCTCGGTGGTTTTTGAAGGCTGACGACGGCTCAGGACGGGCCATGGCGATCCTTTGACAGAGCTGGGGGATAGGTAGGGGAGTACGGAGTAGCTGGTCTCAAGAAGGGAGCGCGGCTCCCGGTGCGCGGCTATGGGCTATGGTGATGTTACTCTGGAGCACAAAAGCATCCAACATCACCGGCAATGTTGGGTGATTTCCATGTCAGCCCGGCAGGCATTTGGTCCGAACGTGATAGCTCGGAATGATACTTTTGCCGAGTTCAGACGATCTCCGGATTTGAATGAAGAAACCAGAGATCTTCAGGGCCGACTTCCTTCATCCCTGATGCGAGTCCCCAATGTCGAAGACGAGCGCCAGGATGCTTGGATGGCAAGATGGCAAGCTGGCAACAGAATGTTCCACCTCAACTGCTGAGCTACCGGCGTGCGTTGGTCTAAATACACCTGACTCGCTCACAAGCGTAGCCTTCAATTCCCTCAGAATATGGCCCAAGTACTTCATACGTCTTCAGTCGAGATTCAAATTGGAACCCCAGCCGCATCCACTTCCATCACTAGCCGCCGAGATAGTCTATCCGTCCAAGTGGGCGCTGATAGTACAACGGATCTTCCGTGAATGAAGAACTCCAGGACATGATGGGGAATCATTTGCATGTGTGTACACTACCTATGCACATACGCACTGAATTGGAGAGAATTCATCGGAACACAAGGAAGAACGTTACGCCTAGTGGTAATAGACGATACTGACACTTAAGCTTCAGGTACCCGGGATATAAAACCTGGATTGGATGGATGGGGTGAGGTCAGAGGCTTTGATGATACCTCCTAGCTGGACATCCAAAACTCTGGACGCAGCCCACTCACAGCAAGTTGAACTTTACCGTTTACTGTTTCGATTGAAGCAGGAAGATTCTACCAACATGAGGGCATATGATGTCCTTTTCAAGGTGACAATTATGTCATAACGAATAACCCCGAATCTGGTGATTTGTCTGCCTCTGTTTTCAGCTCAATCCCCTCACGTGAGTAGCACTGTGCGTAAGTAAACCATTTGCGTAAAACACGGTACAATACACTGTATCTTTTCCTTGTTTGGTTGTTATTCTACGGAGCTTGGGCCACCTTTAAGTAAACAATCCCCCACAAGCAAGACACGCGCCATCACCAATTTTGACATCATACGTATCGGCATAAGACATCCTCCCGAGGATTGCAACCCTCATTTGACCCAGCCTGCTTGCTGAATCCTCGTAAACAACCGAGTCTGCAGCTCAAATTTCAAAATGCCTACTCCACGCCGTCGTTCGGCTCGACTGGCAAGCGCTGGTAGGGTAAGTGATGGATTGTCAATAGAGGCTTGAATGAAGCGGTCTAACATTGTTTTCCAGACCAAGCCAGCGAAGCCTGGCCTTTCTCCTCTCTCCGAAGAACACCAAGAACCTGAACCTATCCTCGAACTTCCTGCCCAGAATAGTCGTGATGCCATCCCTTCGTCTCCCCAACCGGCGCCTTCGACCCCAGCCTCTTCAGCGATGAAGCCACCTCACGACGAGATGCACCCAAGCAAAGCTCACCAGACTATGGCTCAACCGTCATCGGCTCTAAGACTTGGTTTCTCTGATATCAAACCCGATCAAAACACGCTTTCCGGTCTACCCCCAACCCCATCTAAGATTGGTGTGCCCTCTACACCGTTTACTTTCCGAGTGTCTCGTCAGTCTGCCGACGTTCCATTGAGCAGCGATGCCCAGCTTCTTTTGGAACAGCTTCAAGAGCAGGCCGCAAAGATCAAGGCCGACCTGGTTGCTCAACGCGAGGCTAATGGCGGCGATGACGCACAGAATCGCAAGATTGCCAAACCCAAGGGAAAATCTGGCCGTTTCAGTGCTGCTCACTTGGCTGAATTCAAGAAGATGGACTCTATTGAAAACCATGCTTCTGCTTGGAGAGCTCAGTCTGGACGAGTGTCTCCTCTCAAGTCGGCTCTCAAGCGATCTCCATCCAAGGCGAACCTCGACGCGACTCCAACTTCTCAGGCCAAGGCAGGGCTCCATCGATCCCCCAGCAAAGCAAACTTGGACACGACCCCCACGTCTCAGGCAAAGACAGGCACTGAGCGTTCTCCTTCAAAGCCCAGCAATGAGCCAGCCACGCCCAGTACGCCCCGTCTCAAGCCGAGTCTCAAGCGCAAATCCTCCAAGGCAAACCTGGACGAATATCAGCAGTCACCTTCGCCCAAGAAGACAGCTCCTCCTGCTTCTCTACCCAAGCCCCGACTGTTCACCAATGCTGACCAGCAGGAAACTCGCGAGCAACGAGTTCCCTCAAAACGATTCAAATCTCGCTTTGAAGACGATGCTTCAACTGCTCGCCCTGTCTCCCGCGACGGGACCTCAATCCCTCGTCCCAAATCGAGCGGAGCTGGCTCATCCAAGGCTCCTGCTCCTGCTCCTGCCTTTGCTCGACTTACCAGTCCCACTAAGGCGTCTCTTGCTCAGACTGCTGCTCAGGGCAAGCCGACAATATCTTTGGTCAAGTCTCCATCCAAACCTGATCTCGGAAAGGCCCTTGCTTCACCTACCAAGGCTGGAAGCCTCCGTGCCCGTGTTATCAGCCCCAATCGCTTTGAGCGGGTGAAGTCTATTCTTCGAGGACATCGAACGCCATCAGGTAATGCACAGACAGCGATTCCAATGCCCACCGTTTCTCAGACACCTGCTCCTCGCAAGCCTGAGAGAAGTCTTCGTTCAATTGCTTTGACCACACCACGACGCAGAGTCACGAAGAAAGTTTCATTTACTCCCGAGATTCAACGCATTACCGCAGAGCAGGACTCGCCATCGCCCTTGAAAGTGATCCCTAAGGTTAAATCACTTCGAGCCTTGGATGAAGAGGCTTTTCCAGCTATGGATGGTGTCCTTGATAAGACTCAGTTAGATGATGTCGTGTATCCTGATCTTTCTGGTTTCCGACCTCTGCCTGCGCCCCCAGCTATCAAGGCCAACACGGCCAACATTGAACCGCGTTCCGGTCCCAGTACATTCACCTTTAGAAGCGACCACACGATTGAATTTGGCGGACCTTCTTCTGGCTTTGGTGGTTCCGCAGGCCAGTCAAGCATTCGTCAAGTGCGTCAATCTACCAAGCCCGGGGTCGAAATGCCTGGTAGCTTCCCCGACCCTTCCTCACCCAGCTCGCATCCAAATAAGGAGAATAAGATGCCTTCTGTCACGAAGATGATTTTCGGGGCTCCTCACGGCATGTCCAACAAGAAGCGCCATCGTGCAACTTGGGACGAGGAAGAAGACGAGCAGGACAAGGAGCGTGCATCCAAGAGACAGAAGAATGAATACACTCTTGATGGCGAGGCCTTGCTAGCTCCCCGACTTCTTGGCACCACTCCCAAGAGCAGTGCCAAAAAGCCTGTTGGCCGCCCGATTTCAGGAACTCCTGGTTCGGCCAGTCCAACTAAGAAGCGTGGCATTATCAGCATGAGCCGTCTCAATGCGCTTGCTCGACCCAAGAATCGGGCCTAGAGCCCATCAAACAGGAAAGAGATGACACTCCGGCTGAAATAATCATTTGGCTGTCATCGCCCTGTTATGATTGTATAGTATGAACCCCCTATCCATCATTGTAAATGGCCCTTTTCGGTTTTCGAGTTGCAGAGACGTTGTTGCTTGCGTTGCTCATCGTTTTTACCGTCTGCACCTTGGACGAAGAATTTGGTTGATATGGATATGGACGAAAATAACGAACATGACTTTGTTCAGCTGGAGTTCCGAGATTGTTTTATCTGGCTGAAGGGTCTGTCTTGCATTACGTGGTATACGGCTGCAGGTTGATTAAATGTTTAAAATTGTTTTCCTACGGCACATGTAGGTAGGGACGGAATTGGCGCATGGTTAGGTTCATAGGCGTTGCGAGAAAATTTGTTAATTATAAGCCAAGAATGGAATTTGAAAGCGGACTTTGATGGCTGTCTTCGATATTGAAAAAAGATGTCCGGGTTGTTCTTTCTTGATGGGCATGTGCTGCTTTTATATAATCGCTTCGTCACTTGGTGGCTCTTCAACATTTCATCATCCGCTTGTTTCCTAATCCTAATCTCAACACTCCATTAATTGACGTATCAACATCATCTTTCATCTTCCCTCTTTATTTCTTTCTCACAACACTCGTTGAAATCCATCGTTGCCCTGTATTCTCTTATTGGCCATTCCAAAGGGCAATGCCCGCCTCGATGCCGACTAATATCTTTACATGTACATTCTGCTTCCACCTGTCTCAGGGACCACCGCACGTCGTTGGTCGATCCTCCCGCCTGGCCTGTGCTGCATGCTACGCCGCCCTTCTAGACCTCTCCATTTGTTAGGTGTGCGAGGAGCTCATCTTCCGTGGCGACGAGTGCGTCAGCTTCGGGTGGTGTTTTTGGCATCGATCGTGCTACGGGTGTTTGCTATGCGGCAGTCGGTCTGTGTGCCGTGGTGTTCCCCTCTATGAACTGTTTCAAGATGACAAGAGCGGAGGCACTGCCTCGGGTGGGAGGGAGGTCAGTGAAGCTCCCTTGTGTGCAGCTTGCGTGGTTGAAATGGAAATGGATGGGGTACGGGAGGAGACGGTGGTGGTGCAGCGGGGGCTAAGAAGGGTTGACAAGATTGACGGAGGATTGACGAGAGCGAGATGGGAGGCCAAGAGAGGCGCGCAACATGGGCACTTGAGAAGATCTCCAAAGGCACGAGACCCTACTAGTAAGCGTACGTTACAATTGTTCTTCGGGCTAACAACTTTCTACAGCCGACCGTTCGAGATTGCAATATCCGAGGAGGCGATGGAACCGGGGGAGAACCGTTTAGTATCAACAACGTGCCAACAGATTGTCACAATCCTTCCGAGACACCGATATGGGTTGACATCTTCGATCCAATCAATAATCCGTCGTTCAAACCCAGTCCCTTAAAACCGATCCCCCTATTCATGCAATGCCCTTCTGTGCTTGCTCAGGGGGGAACACACCAGCCCCAAACTCCTCCGTATGAACAAGGCTTAACAAAAGCGATATCGAGACCCGCGACACCTCGCTCAGCGTCCTCACGGCCTGGAACACCTCGGATAGTGGTATCTCGCCCGGCCACCCCCAGACCTCTGAGCCCTCGACCCATTGAATCCGGAACTTCGACACTTCTTACATCCAATGCGGACGCAGTGCTTCCGCAGGAGTACTTGGACGACATCGGTCCCCTGGAACCGAGACACCAACCTTTCGCGATAGTCAGAGAAGAACCCTTAAAAAGACCTTCATCACGATTGGCTACTTCCGCTATGCGCACTGAAGAAGGGAAACTAGCCCATCAAACGCCTACAAAACATTGTGAAAAGTCGTCTCAGACGTCGTCTCCTCGACCTCTAGCTATTGCTAGGGCGGCCAGCCCAGTACCTTCGCATTCTACACCGCAGCCACAGCGTGTGGCTCGCTCGGTGCCTCCACAGTCGTCGGAGTATCTGGAGCGGTATAGGCCAGTGGTGACTTCTGGTGCAAGCAAATCCGCCCCTTTAACTGGTTCCAGGCCAAGCCCGACGATCCCGGCCTCGAGTTCCGTAGAAAGGCTAGATCAAGCAAACCATGGGAAAGGATCTGAAGACGATAGAGGTATTAAGACTGGCACTGAAGGGACAGATTGGGGAAAGGTGAAGACGGTTGGAGCCGAGTTAAGACGGCTCTTTGCGGGATGGTGAGGATGAACAGAGATGCTCTCCACTTTGATGGAATGCGAGGAATTGAACAAACTGGAATACCTCATAACTATGACGAGGATACGACCCTGATACCCTAACAAATTGATTACTCTTATGGCACTCTTCCTATAGTTGAATCTTGTTTAATATTTGCCTGGGCTTGAATGGGGGTTGATTGCATCCTACCCAAAGTTATCTTATACTAATATGTGAGCTGCCTATTGGCTAGATATGAGGGGGTTGGATAAGGACCGGATAATGGGAAAGCAAATGATGTGACCTCTGCAGCACCTCCATGTATGTACGCAGTATACAGGTGGTATAAGTCGGCATCGATGCAATGGAGAAAGGGTGGTGTTTTATTAGAGTCTCAGATGCGTGTGGGTAGCGCGGTCTACTATACTTGCTCGACTCCCAGCTACCTTCTTCTTAAAGAAATAAACCAGATCTACAGCTAGGTTATAGGCAACTGAGGAATCGATAGGTTGAGATGCCGAAGCTGTCAAGACCTCTTCAGCATTAGCATCACAAGCTGACTAACGCTTGACAAGGGCGGAGCGACTCGACCTCGACAGTGGAGGAAGGAGCTTAGGCTGAAAAACAGATCAAAGATGGACAATGCGTTTTTCTGCTTCTCGGAACGGAAGGCGGGGTAACTGCTAGGCACAAGTACGGAGCACCTTCCTACCCATTTCTTACCGTGCGGGAGTTTCGGCAAGCTACACTGTCAAGTTTTCGCTTTGCCCTGGACGTTCCCGAGAGCTTAATGGGCTAGGTACGAAACACAGTGACATTTGCGTCGAGATGCCCTGGATACATGGAGGAGAGGATTCAATTGAAAAGCGTTTGATTGCACGTCCCGTTATTTGAAGGATCAACGCATCATTGACAAAGAATTACCCAACGTCAAACACTCCGTACCTGAATGAGTGAAGTTGTTGCTTGGTCCAATCGCATCAGCGCTTCGGTACATGTACCGACCAGCTCAGACAAGTCCAACCCACTTTGGCGACCCGGCAGAATAATTGTTGTAAGAGCCCTAATACAAAGATTTCCCCAACTCCACCACAAAAAAAAATTATTTTGCACATGTCGAATTGCATGATACCCTAAGCGAAGCGAGGTCGACCACCTGTCTTGAGGCCGCAGGAGGGAATGCTTCCGGGAGATGAAAGCAGAACCTGGGAGTGGTCAGGTAATCGGGGTCATAGGGAAAAAAGTACGAGGAACTGGGAGGCATTTTAGAGACCAAGGTACTCCGTGCATCTACGAGCGTGGTAACTGTGGGAGTGCTTGCGTCAGTTCCCGCTGCCCTCTTTGGCTGGGCGGGATGTGGAAGCTGTGCTTGAGCTTGTGCCCTGATCACCCCGCCTCTAGTACCGTGCATATATAATCTCAATACACTGTGTGATTTAATCGTTATTCAATTCTTGTGCGTTTGCGCCAGGCTCTCTCATGTTGCCCTCACCCCTCACTGACCTCTCTGACTTCTCCGACCTAAAGGCCTAAGGCCCCCCCCGAAAGAGTCAAGACAGTGTGGAAATTCGACCTTACACTTATGCTCATTGAGTTGAGGTGCGGAAACGGAAAAAAAAAATAAACACCACACAAAGGCAAGCTCCCGCCGGGTCATGCGACCGTAACCCTCAACCTCTCTCCGCCACAAGAGTTTTGTCCCGGTCAGCCTTCAATTACTACGCCCTCCTACGGTAGGCGATACGCCCAGGCGACAAGATGTCGGTCGTCACCAAGGTACGTTTCTCTGTTTTGGCTCTTTGGGTTGATGAGGTTGCGTCACGTCTGCATCGACGTCGTTGGCCTTGATCTCGCTTCTGCGGCATCGTTACCTTTTTTGCACTGGACCTTACTGCTCCCGCTGCTGTTCATCGTCTTGGGTCATGTTTTCAAGCTCGGGGTCGATATGGCCTCGCCAAATCATCGCAGCTCTTCTTCCTTTATGCTTTAGTCCTCCTTTCACTCCATTCTCCATCAAACCCTCGCCCACAAATCGTCTTCGTGGGCGTCACAGTGATTTCCGTCTCTCCCCCTCTGCACGCCCTAACTAGCTCTCACAACACGACCCAAAATTACCCAGCCTGCTCGTCACCATACCTCAAAGCAACCGAACAATTCATCACTTGCAGACTGGACAGAAAACTGACTGGCCTCAAATAGAACCCTTTTGCCTATCTCGGTACGATTTGATCCCAACCCCGCCATTGCCTCGGACCCCCAGTGCCGACGCCGAACCGACTCTATTTCGCTGAGGCGCACCCATTTTCTGTTTGCTGACAAACGCCTGGTACAGGTAACGACTCCGATGGCGAGGAGAAGCCCGTTGTCCCTGTTAAGACCGTCGACAAGGCTTCCACCCGCACCACCAAGCGCAATGTCGAGCCCCAAGCTCCCGTGAGGTCCTCCGGTGCTGGTAACAACCGCCGTGGTCCCGGTGGCAGCGAGGGTGGTGAGTTTTGCCCGTCATTCTCCGTCTTGGTTTAATACTTGGACGTCGAGGCACTTTTCAGATGAACACCGTGAGCTAACGTGGCTTCCTCACAGCCTTCCAAGACCGTGCTGCTGGTAGCGAGCGCAACCGCAACCGCGGTACAGATGAGGCTCCCCGCGGCGACCGCCGTGGAGGCTACGGTGCCCGTGTCCAGGGTGGTAAGTAACACAACTGCCCTCCTCTCATACCAAAGACGAGGGTAATTCGCCGTAACAAGTCAATAACCAGCTGTATTACAGGCCGTGGTGGTCGACGCCCCCGTGAGCGCGATGACCGACACCCCTCTCGTGCCGCTACCCATGGGTAAGACTCGCTCCTGAAAACCGATATTTGAAATCCAATTCACTAACACCTTTCTAGTGGCAGCGATAAGCAGGCTGCCCAATCTTGGGGTGCTACTGAGGGCGATGCTGAACTTAAGGACGAGCAGGCCGCTGAAGCTATCGCTAAGGACGAGCAGAAGGACGCCATCGCCGAAGAGGAGGCCGCCGAGCCCGCCGAGCCCGAGGAGAAGCATGTCTCCTACACTGATTACCTCGCCCAGCTAGCGGAGAAGAAGCTTTCCGTCGAGGACCACAAGATCCGCGAGGCCAACGAGGGCAGCAAGCTCGACAAGAAGTGGGCCAACGCCGTCGCCCTTGAGAAGGAAGAGGAGGACTACTTCGCTCCTACTGGCGGCAAGGCCAAGCGTGAGCGTGAGCGCAAGGTCAAGCAGACCATTGACTTTGATCCCCGCTACGTCGAGAACGAGCGTCCCCGAGGTGGTCGTGGAGGCCGCGGAGGCCGTGGCTCCCGCGGTGGTGACCGTGGTGGACGAGGAGCTCGCGGCGGTGATCGCGGTGGTGACCGTCCTCGTGGAGGCCGCGATAACTCCGCTGCCATCAACACCAAGGACCAGTCCGCCTTCCCCAGCCTCGGCGGCAACTAAGCCTGCCTTTAGAGCTTCGACCCATCTACGCATGTATAGTACATGGGTCCATCATAAGGTCCCTCAAACCCCACGGGGGATGCGGACTATATCCGTTGTCGTTTGAAGGATGGATGGAAAAAAGTTGACCATTGGTTGCCGCGGTCCAATCATGTCCGCTGGGCAGTGCATGATCTATTCTACTAGCTCGGTTGCCCAAATGTCTCCCTCGTAGGTCTTCTCAAAGGTTTTTAACGTACAAAAAACATTGTTCACTGGAATGGTCTGCCTTGTGGTCCCCGGAGTTGCCCCTGTTGAGAGCAAAACAAGCATTTACAAAAAGAGAAGAAAGTCAAATGGGAGATGATTCACTGATGTCTTAATTTGGTGTTCCTGCGTCCCTGTTGCCTATGTGAGGTTGAGGTATGTTGACTGGCAGATCTGACTCAGTATTCATGTCTATGATTATCTGTATCTGAACTGATGTATATGGCCAGAACGAAGTGAACAGTTGGTTTCTTTTAACTCTGTAGACGTATGATTTGAGACGGAATTGTGTGACTGTTGTACTTGTTATTTCCTAGTATTGCATGACCCAAAGACAACTTGTTGATGGTGAAGAAAGGAAGTTATTAAGAGCCTGCGACTGAAGCTAGTCATGCTCTACTCTTTGTTTGTTTGGCCGCGGATGGGAGCTACGTTTAGACAATGGATGCAATGTTCAGCCTTTCACCCCTTTCAGACAAAATAGGATTCTGAACATAGCCTCTGTTTCGAGTTGACAATGAAGGCTGAATCTTCTCTCAGCTCACCAGATTCTGAACAGATGTTTTCTCGAGTACATACATACATGTAAGCAACCTCCCCTGCATTCGAGAATAGTATTGAATCTATCCAAGGTAACTATACAAGCTCCAATCACCCACCCCTTCAAGAATCCCCGTTGCAAGATAAAAGCCATGCCTCACTACGACAACATCCCCGCCTCCGCCCTGGCTTCTCCAACCCCCATCCACCCCTCCAACATGACCACCATCCTCACCGCGCTCTCCCGCAGCATCTTCTTCAAAACAGCCTCTCTGCCCAGAAACCCCCGCGCCCCCAACATCATCCTCCTCTCGTCCGCCCCGTCCTCGCCGTCCCGCTGCCGACCCATCGACAAGCTGCTCCACCGTCGCCCAGCCAAGGTCGAGGTGCGCACGCCGGGGGACTTTACCATCGGACACTGCCTCGTGAGCGCCGGCTGCGCCGCGGGGGGTGTGGGCGTCGGGTTCGTGGATGTGAATGGGCCGGTGGGCGTCAAGGATGCCGTGGCCGAGGGGAAGAAAGTGCGCAAACCTCATTTTCGAGTCACGTTGCCGAGTGATGATCCGTCAGGGGGCTCGGATATTTGGTTTGGACCCGGAAGTGTCTGTGTCTTTATCAAAAAGCAAGTGAGCCAGCGAAGAGGGTATAAATCGTCCAACGACGGTGAAAAGCTGAGGAAAATAGTCTCGAATAATGCTCATTTATGAAAGTGCCCATAGAAAATGGCAAGGAAAGGAACTATATATATATAACGTCAATCGTGTCTTCATCATACTAAATAAGACTACATAGAATAATACAGATAGAAAATTACACTAAAATCGCCTGGCAAAAGCCTGCGAAGCGTCCATGCCGAGACTAGCAGCAAGCAACACAGCATTAAACAAGGCCATCATATAGAAAGGAGCCCCATGGGATAATTTGTCAAACAGATAACCTCCCAGCTTGGTTAGCAGTAAAATAGCTGCTCCTCCACAAAGGGAATAAACACCAGCAATAGATCCCTTGAGTCGAATACGGGATGCAGACTCAAAGTCCGTGTCAACGCGGATGAGAGGTCGGTCTTCATCTGTGGACTCGTCCTCGTCAGGGGCCAGCAGGGGCTCGCGACGAGCTGTTCGAGGAATATCTACTGCAAGAACACCACGGCCAAGGGAGCCCAAGCTGCAGACGATGGCACCAATCTGGCTGATGCCAATGAGGGAAACGACAAGGAAGATGATGGGATTTCCTCCTCGGCCCTCAACATCCTTGACCTCGGGGCTGGCGAGCCGCGGCAGGATGATATAGCCAACAATGCCAAAGATGGTGGACGTGACAATGGGCCAGTTAATTTGCCGGGTTTTGCTGGCCAAATATCCAAAGATGGGAGCGCAGATCAGCCCCATGAGCTGCGCTACGCCAGTAAGGATGGATGAGAGCACGTAGGCGGCTCGACACTCCTCTTTGAGCTCGGGCGAAGGGTCGTTGGGCGATCCTTTGCAGAAGCCATTGTTGATGAAGTAGGTGTTCACAAAAAGGGGGATGAAGAGCGAGATGGCCACGCTTGAGGCTCTCGCGACGAACCCGCCAAGGTAGCCAATTCCAATGCTCGAGTCAGTGAATCCGAGAAAGACAGAGTCTCGCATCAGATTAAGATATGGAATAAGCTTCTATTTATTGTTAGTAACATGCCAGATTCACAGTACCGTATCGTGGACTCACCTGTCGCTGAGGACCCGTGTTGTACCTCGAACCATAGTCGACCTCATCTTTGTGACCGCCAAAGAGCACTTTCCACCCCTTGCCCTCTTCACCTTTGATATTGCGCAAGCCGAACGAAACGAACAGGGCAACAGCAAAGGCTACGAGAGCGACAACATAGAAGCTATAAGTGACAGCTTCAGCAGGAGTCACGCCTTCCGTATCGCCGAATCTCACAGGCAAGGGGAGAAATAGAACCAATGCGACCAGAGCACCACATCCCGTAAAGAGTCCCACGAGCCCAGCAAGCTTGGAAGGGCGTCCCGCCCTGTCGCTGTTATCGTCGGAGTCGGGATCGGTGGATACGGACTGCGTGTATCGCTCGGGTGTAATGGTCAGCTCCGACTCGACGGAGAAGGCGACGCTCCCACGAGCTCTCTGGAGTGCCTTGATCCTAGCGTCCTGCGCGGCATCAACGGGTTCAGAGCTGTCGTCGGTCAGGGAGGGGAGAATAGCCGTCACCATGGTGGCACTACAAATGTTAGCGTATATCCGAAGCAATCTCGGAAGTACAGCAACTCACGCCGCGGAAGCTCCCACAGCAAACAGGATGCGCGCAAGCAACAATTGAGGGTAGATGGAGCGTGCCTGGACGAAGAGGGCAAGCGAAAGACCTATGATGGTGTATCCAATGACGGCAACCCATCGCACACCGAGGCGATCCGAGATAAGACCCCAGACGGGACATGCGATGAGGGCGACAATCTCATCGGCGAAACCCAGGGTGCCGACGACATCGCCAACGCCTTTCTTCTTCCCAATCAGATCTGTAATCACAAAGGAGACGGAACTGTTGAGGAAAACGAGAAAGGATATGGAGAAGAGCGAGATGCCGAGCAGATAGGTGAAGGCTTGGAGGGGCGATGTGGACGGCGCAAAGGGGAGATGTTGCAGTATGCAGGACGCCATGGCGAGAAAGACGACGCCGAGACGACGGATCGAAATTCGAATATAAACAGAGAGACGCGATATTCAATATTTAATAAGAGGCACTGGCGTTTAGAGGTGCCAGTGGTCCATCACATGATCGAGGGGCGAGTGGAATGTTGGTAGTTGGTACCAAAAAGTTGTTGACGTCGTGAGATGGGGACGAACCATTTACGTGCATAGCTCGGGGAGAAAGAGGTAGTCAGTAAATTAAAGGTGAGCAGCTGCTGAGGGAAGTGGGCTCTGGGACACTCCTGCGACGACCCGAGGGGCGGGTTTGCGGATGCCGGACCAATTACATAAGCTGAAAGTTGATCCGACATCGCAGCACGCATGTACATGTACGTACTTGTAGATGGTAGATGAGGATTACCTCGGACATCCATTGACGGGATGCCGCCATCTTGCTTTCTCGGACATTATATATGCGTTCCTCTAATTCCAGTAGTCAAACCGATCTGGCCCTTCGCCATCCACAAAGTAAACAAACACGCCACGATAAGCTGTGAAATGCGGGAAGCTATGCGCCGCTCAGCACATGCCGAGGTAACTAGGCCTGAAACGGATACGATCTAGGCTAATGGAGTGTGGGAGTACAGTAGAGAACTTGTACAGCATCAAGCTTCCGGGCTGTTACGAAATACACCATGATAACAAGTCTATGGTATTTGCGTCTGCGTGCCTGACAAAACCTGTATATATTCTCCTGCTATTCATACTTGACCTCCCCTCTTTCATCGTCGCATGTGTCCGCGACGATCCGTTTTGATTGTCTGATTGGACACCAAGATAACCCAGACTCCGTGCCATTATACTTCTACAAAGCAAAAGTGAACTCCCAAAAATCCAACCCGGTCCTTATTCTCCAGCCCAGCATTGAAGGGCGGCTGGTCGAGGCTACCATGCCCACAGTACTTTGTGATGAAGCGTTCTCGAGCCCAGCCGCTCAAATTCGAACGGTGTGATCCAGGAGTCGTTAGTCGACAACTTGGCGAATACACTGGCTCCCTTCCAGGCCACCACCTGTTCATCCATATCTCGAGCGCTTCGACTCACCAAGATCCGGTCGTTCAGATCGGGTCTCCGGGCTTTGAGCTTTTCCTCGAGAACGACTGTGAACTGCGGAATCTTGGCACCACCTCCCACAACCATGATACTCCCCAAGAGATCTCGCATCTTTTTGTCGTCGCCCTTAGCAGCGTGTTGGATACTTGTGAGAATAGCCACATCCAGAGGCGCACTTGGCAATACTTCATCTCGCTCAACGGCCAGGTCCTTGGCCGTTCGAGCCGCCGCATCCACAAACATACCCGCAGGTGGTTGCAAGTTCTGACCTGGCACTGGGGTTCCCGCGGCCCGGGTGCCGTTGGGCGCGGGGCTTCCACCGTTTAGCCCTTCCTTGTCTTTGCCACTGAAGACAAATGCAGGAGGTGCAGGTGTGCTAGCTCCCTCGGGGGCCGGAGAGCCAGCATGAGATCCCATCGGAGTCCCGTTGACACCATCTTTGCCCAAGAAGTTGAACGGCTGTGACCTCTCCTTGCTGGGTGTAGAGACCTCTTGCAGCGACTGAGAGAAGCCGTTCGCGTTGGACGTAATCGAAGGTTTCACAAGAGCCAATATGGCCAGCTGAGCCTGCGACGTTGGATCGTCTGGGATATCGACATCGTACGCGTTATAGGAGCGTTCTACTAGCTTACGTCGGCCTCGGAGCTTGGTACTGTTGTCGAAAATGGCGGGGTCGAATACGCCCATGGGGGCGAGGATAACCTCGTCATAGGTTTTGAACTGATATTTGCGAGTAGCTTGGTTCGGGGCTCTGACGTGGAACTGGTACAGTTGGACCGAAATGTCTGCTTGGGACATGGTGCAGTGCTTGATCTTCAGTTCTTCTGCCAGGAGGAAATCATATCTCCTCTGCAAGTTGATATCCTGGTACGGAAAGTTGTCGTAGAGCATCATCTTGATAAACGTGTCGGTGATGTCGTAGCCTCCGTATTTGAGGTTTATTCTCGAGTCCTCGATGCAGAGTCCGTCTTCCACACAGGTAACTGATGTTTTCTGAGCACCCATGTCAACTACACAAGCCTGTGTATATCCGGCACCAAATGTTGCAGCCATGCTCTCTTGGACAAAGCATATCCTATTAAACTCGAACCAAGTCATGCAGGAGCGCAGGATCTGCTCAACGTATCGCTTGTCGTAGAGGTCGGGAATCACGAATACGCAGCTGTACTGCTGCCATTCGCTATTCGTCTTCAGGCCCAACTCCTGTCTCAAAGCCTTGTCCAGGAGCGTCTCAAAATCGTCAAATAGATGTTCCTGGCTCGTGTAGCCGTCTTCGTTCCATTGCCCATGCTGGAGGGGCCACCAGAGCTTGAATTTGGGGTTCGAATCATCTGGAACACGGTGCGCCTGGTTTCCAATGAAGCAGGAAGCGAGAGAGTCCGGGTCATCGAGCGTGGTGATATCGGTCCACTCAATTTCCAGCGGGTCGTTGTGCTTCTGAATCACCTCAGGCTCGGTCCGGCGGTTGAATGTCTGAACCAATTCTTTGGAGTTGGGGAGGACCTTTCGCTTATTTGCGCGCATCTCAACCTTGAGATCACTCGACAACTTTTGGTATTTCTTGGACCATTCCTCGCCATACTGCTGGTCGATACCTTTGGCCTCGAACTGTCGCCTGGGAAGGGCCTCGTACATCTCGGACTCGGTCTGGGGAAACTTGGTTGCCAGCGTCATAGGGATTGTTTTAGGAAGCGCATCGCTGGCGAACCCAATGCGCAGGTTCTGACTTCCTGGGTGGATGACAATAACCCTGGAAGGGTCCATCCCAGCAGAGGGCGTTGCGGCTCCATCCTCCTCGGCCAGGTCTGCGACGGGCAGTGGAAGCTCGCCATTAGCAGTCTTGGATAGGGCGCGGTCGCGGTCGCGGGCGGATTGGACTAGTCGATCGCGAGTCGCATCGTTCTGCAATCGAAGGGCGAGGACTTGGTCATCCCGCTTCATGTAATCGCTGCACCAGAAATCAGCATCGACTCCTCCGCGAAACAGGGAGAGAGCTGGAAAGCGTACGTATAGTAGTTCTTCTGATTGATAGGAGTCACATCAGGCCAGCTCGTCAACTTCATGCCATTGTCGGTCCTCTCGAGGCCTGCATCATGTCATCAGCCAAATGTTGCCGTTAGCTCTTCAAGCGCATCAAATCATACCTTCCCGAAGGAGGACCCTTTCACTGACTTTGCCGACCATTGTGAATTATGTAGCCTTTGTGTGGGAGCGGCTTTCAAGTATAGACGCACGCTCACATTGACGTTGAAAAGGACAAATGGCTGAATGATTTCATCCTTCAATACCAAAAACTCCTGGCGCGCATTGGTACCTCGTCGCGGTGATGCTACAAGGTAGCCAGGTCTAATGGGGAATAGCGTAGAATTTGTCGGTGCGGACTTTATCCGTTTTCCGTCCTTGTGCAACCTCCGTGTAGATGTGTGTATCCGACTAACTGTGTCAATAGTCCATGTCACGTTGTAGAGATAGGCAGGTACCTGTCTCTCGAGTCCTCCCTGCCACTCCTCTGTGCTCAATTGGTTGCTCAGCAAGTGGACCGCTGTAACGCGCCAGCTTCCTCTCCCGCTGTGGAGCCGACAATTGAGCGTCTGCTTCTCGTAACAGTGATGTTGGAACCGGGAGAGCCATTGTAGTCCTTCTATGCGAAGTCTTTCTATTCGAATATACCTTTTTCAATAATCCATGAGATAATCTGGAAATACTACATGTAAATTCTATGACCAAATCTTACTACGACTACACGGGTGCTCACATCGGCCTTGTTGAAGTGAACTTGTCTCGAGATATGCCGTCATCACACCGATACGAGGAATTTTGCCGACCGCAGCATTGCTTCTGCACCTTTCGGGATTTCTCGTTTCGTCCAAGATTGTCATCCTTCCCGCTCCTCCCGCCTTCAGAAACGCATATCAAGTGCCAGTGAGATATGATTCAGTTTTCGTATCCCGCATCCCAACCCATCATCTGCCTCGGCCTCCTCAACGATAATTTCTCTCCAATCTTTGGTTCTTCATTGGAGAGTTGAAACGTTCCAATCTGTTGATATCGAAATGAGGAGCCACTAATCTAGTTATGAAGTCATAGCTTGAGACTATGTCTTACCGATAGCAGACACGGGAGTTGTGTGACAGACCATCACGGGTAGAGGTTGTGTGGAATCCAAAGCCACATTGCAGTGCCAAGCATTCTTACACTGTCAATTGATTGGGGAAGTGTGCCGCCTGTTGCGTACATGTATTAATAAACAGCATGCCCATATACGCTGTGGCGTGAGCTGCAGGGAGTGTCTGGAATTGCCGTCCTTGGTGAAACCTCCGTGTGCCAACTTCTGAAGACGTCTTCCCCTCACGCCGTAAGGCAGGTTCCGGGGAAGATTATCCGCATTCTCTGTCTTCCCTCCTCCTCAATAACAACTGTGTCCTCTAAACGTTGAGTCTGTTTCTTCACCATCATACGACCTCGAGCATTGGACTATGGATTTTGGGTTCAACATCGAGCGACAAGGCTCTAATGCCTCTACGCGCTCAGCAACCGAAGAAGGCATTCCTGCTCTTTACGACTTGGGCTGGCTGGCATTGTGCCTCATTGGGCTTATCAGCTATGCTTGCCTCTGTTCTCTCCTTCGATTCCGACGAATCAAAGACCTTCGTTCCCGATATAAGTTCACAGACCGCTCATCCTTGGCTCATATGACCAATCAGAACGCCTTTGAGATTGCGAATAGTGTTGCTCAACTAGAATTTCCTCTTTTCTACGATCTTGCCACTCGTCTGGCTCTATTTGAAGTACGTACAGTCATGCTACATAGACTCTGTGGTGTTTGACATAGCACCCTAACTCGAAGTCAGACCTATGCCGTTGAGAACATTGCAAAACTCCTCGTCGCAGCCAGCGACCTCAACAAATGGGACACACTTCCCAAAAGGTATGTCATGGCTCGTTTCAGAAGGTTCTATTCTACTTACTTATTAAATGTCAGATACGAAGATACAGAGGTAGTATTCTGTTGGTACGCCGACTATAACTCAAGTAACTAATTTCACCACTAATAATGGGTAGCTTCAATACATTCCCGCCAACTTCGGAGCATCTTCACAAAGCAGTCGCACGTATGAACTATCTGCATGCGCCTTTCATCAAGAGTGGGAAGATTTCGCAGGAGGATTTGTTATACGTACTATATGCTTCGGTATCTGAGCCAGTGCGTGTTCTCAACCTATACGAATGGCGCCAGCTCGATGACATGGAGACTGCTGCAATCGCCACGGTGTGGAAGTACGTCGGTGACATGATGGACATTGACTACAAGACCGTTCTCAACAAAGAAGAATGGGCTGATGGCATCGAATTCCTAGAGGACGTTTCAGCATGGGCATCCGAATACGAGGATAAGTACATGCGGCCAATGAAGGAGGTCCACGCGTTAGGGCAGATTCTCATGAAGATGCTGCTGCAGTCGTACCCAGCTTTTGCTCGACCGCTCGGGTATCCTATGGTTTGCGTTGTTATGGGGAACCGTCTCAGACGTGCATTTGGGTAAGCGATTTGTCAAGAGCAACTCTCTCGATTCTTAGGCATCCAGCTGACGTTTCACTCAAGGTTCCCAGAACCAAGCCTGGTCATGACAGTTGTGACCTACAGTCTTCTGCTGACCAGATCGCTCTTTATCCGATTCCTCTGCTTGCCACGATACACTCCTGTGGAGTATATTTCGCAGCCCGACGGAGATACAGGTCGTATCAAGCATCATCACTACATGATGGAGCCATGGTATGTGCCAGCGACATTTTGGGCTCGGTGGAACCTTGAGTCAGTCCTGGTTTGGTTGTCTGGCGGAATCGTCCCGGGAAGCGGTGGTGCCAAAATGAAGCCCGAGGGATTTCTGTTTGAGGACTTGGGCCCAGCGAACAAGATGGGTAAGGGAGTTGAGGAGACTCGTGAGTATGAGAAGGACATTCGCAGCAAGGCTCCAAGGCCGTCAAAGCTAGCGGCAAGCCTGGGACAACTGCAGACGCAACTCAGATGCAGGGCATCCTCGACCGAGAGCGCCTCATGGAGC
>JALNIO010001312.1:0-10084 GCA_023509875.1 Rugonectria rugulosa
AAAAAAAAAAATGGTAAGGCTGGATTGGAAGTTAAAACACCAGCGGTTAGGCATCATGGACCGCGCCGACGACCTGACGACTGTGAGGCCGCCCGTCATCTGACAAATGGAATTGGGGGCCTCTTAACCATCTGAGATTCTCGACAGCCTCATGGCCCAAGTAACGGCCTTTGGGATGAACAGTGGAGGGCTGAATGAAACCCTCCCCAATCTCCTCTTGCTCCTCCCCCCATAGTTCACTAAGCCCCTCTGTCATCTCACCCAGTCGTTCCTCTCCGAACGCCGCCCTCTCATCTCCCAACTGCGTGGTCTGGTCTGGTGGGGAGATGCGGTCGTCGGTTTGGCCTTGGTCATTTCCGCCCAAGGACCGTTCTCAGCGGCCTCTTAAGCGCCCTAATTTCTACGTAATGTAGACGACTCAAGAGGAAGGGTGGAAAGGGGGCAGGTCCGGTCTCGTGTAAGTGTCATGAGGCTGAGGAATGTCACCTCATGGCTGGGCTCTTCTCGTCAAACACTACTGGCAGGATAGACTGATTATATGTGACAAACAGAGAGCTGTGCGTCCTATCACACAGAATACGGGCTTGATGCTGTCACGAGGGATGGGAAAATACGGTCATGAGTGATTGTTGGCAGAAGAATAGCAGATGGCTGGACGAGGATTTTATCCTGGGTTGTTCAAGCGGTCAAGTTTCCATTCATGGAACCCCGACAATGATGATTGGGTTCACAAGTCGACCCAGACAGACGTCAAGAAACATGGTTTTTTTTCTTCCTAATGTTTTATTTGGGCAAAGACCGAGGTTGGGTTCCTTTTGGGGGCGTCACAGAGATTCATGCATGCCTGAGGTGGTTGAACAGTCGATGGAGGGCGCAAGTGGGCAGACTTGGGGGAGCGAGTCGTACCTTTGTACAGCACACCAAGCTTTGGAGCAGGTATTCGACAGGACCAAGAAGACGGTGATGGAATAGAGAAGATGACACAAAGGGAGAAAAGAAAAAGGAAACAAGAAACTGTTGGTATGTAGGGCATCGTTGGGCATTTACATACATGCCGCGACCATGGTAGGTTCCCAATCTCTCGGTTCTCGGGAAGGACGATTCGAGGGCAGAACCAACTGGCGCCTCCTTGTATCATGACGAGCAACAGGACGGGTGAATGGATGGACGGCCCATCGTCTGCGAGCAAGAGGGACAAGACGCAGATTGACCGCGTCCAGGGCGGTTGACTGGTCCAGAAGCCGTTCACTTTTTCCATGCTTCCAGGTACCTGTTGTACCTACTGTCGTAACTCCGTACTTGCCCGCTGGGGAAGAAAGCGAAGCGCCAAGGGCTAATCAAATGCCCCAAAAAAGAACAAAAGGAAACTTGGAAAAGGTGGAAGGAACGGGCGCTGCGGCTACCTGCTCCACACAAAGGACAAGGGGGGCCTTGGGCTTGGGGGGGCCCGCCTCCAATTATAGACGAGCGCATTTTTGTTCCGCGCGGCTAATTCTGCCACGAGCAACCATTCACAGCCTCTCGTTTGCCTGGACTACGACAACTCGATACAGACTACCGAGACCGGTTTCCCTTGCTGGCTGTTGCTGTTCATACTGCCCACTGCCCAGGCAGCTGTACGTGCCTTGGCAGTCGGCTGCTCTGCTGTAAACGACTGCTGCTAGGCTCGGCGACCCGTTCTCCATCCCGGGCCCCTGGCCGCATTTCCTCATCTCTTCCCGCCCCCGATGCTTGCTTCTGGCTATGTACAGTATGTATGATGTATGCACTCACAATGTATGCCACCCGTGCAAGGCGTCAAAACATTCCACCTCCGTGACCATAGTGCTCGCATCGAAAACGGCTCCCGAGCCCCTGGCTCCAGTGCCCCCGGTTTCCCGTCGTCGACTGGTTCTCGTGAGTCCTCCGACGTTTCTATGCCACTGCTATTCCTGGGCACGACCACGCACTACGCACCACCACCCCCCCCGCATCGTCGAGACCTACTTCGCTCCCCCGACGATGGGAATCGCGTCGTGGTGAGACGACCTGTAACGACCAGTCGTTGTCCATGGGGCCATGGATGGGCAGAGTATGACCTGGCGGCAAACAGCTGTGGTCTCAGCCACCCCGTCCCCGTCCCAGACGTGCTTCTCTGCCAGAGATGTGAACAGCCTTCCATTATCTCGAGCCTTTGTTCCCGTTCGTCCTTTTCTTGCTTCAAGTCCCCCTGTTCATTCTTCCTTTCTTTGGCTCTCCTCTTTTCTCTCCGTCCCTCCCTTGTTCGACAAGACGTCTGTTCCCTATTGTTCACCTACTCTCGTCCCCAAGGTCAGACAAACCATCTCCATTTGTTCACAAGCATCCTTTCCATTGTTTGCCTGCACGCGCTGTTCCTTGACCAAGACAAGAACATCTCCGACCAAACTTGAACCCTCCTCCTGATTGAATCTCCCCATTTCTTCCCGTCAATCACATCCTCAAGCACAATCATAACACTTTTTGATTTCTCGTGACTGTTGATCCTGATCGCCATTCGACCAAATCGAGCGAGATTCCTACCGTCGCGGGCTGCGGCTTCAACTGCCGCTTATACAATCAACTACTGGAACCAACAGCAGCAACAGAAACGAACACAACGACGACGACGACATCTTCTGCTGATATACGAACCACGCGGTTCTTTGGGCTTTCGCAAAGCCACCAAACCTCTATCATGAGTTTACGCAGACATCATCCATCTCTGCGGCTCCTGCTGGCCCCGACGCTTCTATTACTCACGACGGCAACTTCAGCCTTGCCGGCGAGCTTCATATTTGGCCGCACCGACTCGTGTTCTTCTGACTACCAGGCCTGTGATGGCCTTCCCAGCGGCTTCTGCTGCCCGGAAGACTCAAACTGCATCGCTCTCGCGGGGAACACGACGGTAATTTGCTGTCCGAGCTATAGTGATTGCGAAAAGATCAAGCCCGTCACTTGCGATCTGGACCAGTATGACGTCGACTCACATCCCAATGCTACCATAAAGAGCACCGTCTCCAATGTCGCACTCGAGACGTGCGGTGAGCAGTGCTGCCCTTATGGGTACACTTGCAAGAACGACAGCTATTGCTACATGGACAGTGATCAGACCAAGACGCCCAGCGAGTTGGCCAGCTCAGCTAGTGCCAGTGCCAGCACCACTGCGACCGCAACGTCGACTGGCTCCTCTTCGGGGACGGCGGACGCAACAACAACTGGAGTCTCCTCTGCGACGGATGAGGCGTCGACGACGGAGGCAGCGGCAGGGTCCAGTTCTGAGAATTCAAAGGATAACTCGGGTCCGAAGACTACGTCCATCGTGGGCGGTGTGGTGGGTGCCTTTATTTGTCTCCTCATTGTGGGCGTAATCATCTTCTTCTACATCCGCCGCAAGAAGAAGTCAGACGCGATCCGGTCCGAGAAGAGCGGCGCTGCCTACGGCCACGGTCGAGCCCCGAGCAGCACCGGCTCCTTTGGGAACATCATCTCGGAGCCCATCGCCCAGCCCAACTCATACCGCACCGACTTCATCCTAAAGTCACCATCCAACTCGGCTTCGAACACCACTCCCGCCTCCCGGAGCTCCCCCTCGCGAACCTCTTACTCCCGCGCCAGCACTCTCATGCGCAGCGCCTCCAGCATCATCCGCGTTCACCCCACGCCGCCGCGCATTCGCATCTCCATCCCCAACCCCTTCAACTCACCCAACCCTTCGCCGAACCACCACTCGGCCCAACCGAGCCCCGTCGACAACGACGCGCCTCCTCGGCACGGCACCGTCCGTCTTGCCCCTATCCGCGCTATGCGGGCTTCCTCACACTGCAGCCGCCGTCCCAGCACTCCGGAACTGCAGCGCGAGCCCAGCAACGAGAGCATACAGGTCTTTGCAGAGCCCGGCACAGTCAAGTCACGCCCGCTCACTCGCGGCACCACCTTTACCGATCTGATGGACGAGGCCGACCTGGGAGACGTGCGCCGCGGGACTCCGTACGTGCCCGGGACGACGCCGAGGCTCTAATCAGATCAAACTAATCCAACCCCAACCCATCCCCTTTTAAAAGAAACTGCTTATAGTATCCATCTAATCACATCACCCCTCACCGCCCCCTGACCATGCCGTGCTGCGCACGTTGAAGTCCTTGTTTTATGTACATAAAGAAAAAAGCGTCTGTCCCAATTCCTCCCCCCGCCATTGCCAGGTAGCCGCTAGAGGGGAAGGTAAAGGGAAAAACATTCAGGGCAATGCATGAAGAGGGGAGTTTTATATCTTGTTTATACCCAGGGTCTTTTTTGTCTTATTGCTCCCAATTAGAGCCAGCTGAATATCTTCTGTTTACTTGTTTACCTGGATTTTCCTTTGTTGGACAAAACATATATACACGTATGACACGTCTCGATCTGCATGACCTATAGATAGATACAACAATGATATGCAAATATTGCAATTGCAATCTTCCTAGGTTCTCCCACACTCTTCGTTGAAAAAGTAATGTGTCCAGGTATTCAAGTATACGGCCTCGGGTAGACATGGGGCCATGAAGGGAGATTCAATTCATACTTTTTCTGTTCTACCCATTCTGTTTTGAGTCTGCTTAATAAAACAACATCCTCCAAATCGCTCAGTCACAACATCAAGATATATCAGCCTCGCGCTGGTCCAATACTTGTAACGACAGTCTACTTTTGTTTCCCCGTATGAAATACATGTTCCGAATAACCAAAGTGCAGCAGCTTTACGCCGGCATGTTCATGTAACGCTCCCACGAAATAATACAAACCAGATTGCATAGTCCCCCAGGGCGCCAAACTCAACGTCCATAGATAAATACAAAAACGAGTGAATAAAATGACAAACGAAATGAAGATGTGAGATAGTAACGGGATCAGAGCAGCGGGTAAAGAGAAGAAAGATATAGGCGTAAAAGTATTACAAAAATGTAAAGATCCGGTAATGTTTCAGTAATTGGCTGAGATGGCTCGTCAAATCAAATGCTTGCTCTTAGTCTCCCAGGTTGTCGAGGCCAAATAGGTCTACATGACAATGCATTTCTTATCCTTCTCCTTTCCTTCTTTTGAACCGGTAGAGACGTCAGTCCAGCCGGCGCTGCTGGCCGCATCCGTGTTCTTCTTCTTCTTCTTCTTGCTCTTGCCCGTCCACCCGCGCTTCTTAGCATCCTTGATGTTCTTGGCTGCACTGCGTTCGGCTCGGCTGGGTCGACGGTTGACGTTGGGCGAGGTGCGGGCAACAGGCACTGCAGGAGCATTCAGCCAATCAGGTACCTGAGAGGGTACATGAGAGGGCTGTTCTTGACGACCTCCATGCGAGGAAGCAGTACTATAAATAGTCTCCAGTCTCTCGACTGTAGGCCGAATATGGGAGCTGTGAGTAGGACGTGGGTGCCGGGGAATTGGTGCTATCAAGGGCGTCTCGTTTCGACGACCCGATATCTGCCGTGATGGCGGGTCAAAGGCTCCTGTAACGCCTCGGGGAGTACTAATAATCAACGGCTGATCAAACTCAACTGGATCCACAGATCGCTGAGGAGACTCCGGGGACACAGGATCAGAGAATGAGCGTGGCAAGGTCATGCTGCTGTGAGAACTTCCCACTGGCCTGCGAGCTATCTGGAAGCCGCCGGATAGGCGTCGAGGACTGCCCTGGCTGATTCTCTTATTCAAGCTGGCAAGCTGACTTGTGCTTGGCGGAGGAGGTAGAGCTGATATTTGATCGCTTGTCTGTGGAGCAGAGCTCGAGTAGGGATACCCAGCTGCCAAGTCCTCTGGTTGGTGAGCAATAAACCCAGGAGCAGTCGGCCATGTCTGGGCGTTAGATAGTCGCCGGGCTCTGGGGATGGCCGTCCCATGGTTGGCCTGAGAAGGTGATTCAGTGACGGACAGGCGAGGATCCGCTAATGGCGCTCGCAAAGAAGCAGGAACAGCATGTGGCTGCTCAGGGGATTCGAATGTGTCTGGCGGAGGGGCGATGGATGATAAATCGATCGGGGCTGTGACGGGGCGTGGAACCACTGTTGAAGAAACACTTGAACCAGAGGGCTGTCCCTCCTCAGATCCGGCATGTACAGGCTCCGACGACTGGCGGGCCGGCTGCTGAGGGGAGTCTGGAGGAGTCACATCGTAAAGCTCGTCCATTTCCTGGTGAACCGAGGGGCTTGAGTTGGGTCTGGGAGTGTCGCTGATACGTGGCCTGCTCAGCGTGGTCGAGTCACTCGCAGTTCTGTGGTAAGAGGGTCGCTGAGGGCTGGAGCCTCCCTGAACAACGGACAGTTGGCTCTGTGCACCCATGGAGGGGATAGTTGGGAACGGAGGAATGGGCGGAACGGGGTGAGACAGGGGCGCAACTGAGGGACCCCGCAAGAAAGCTGGGAGGTCACCGGGGTCTTCCTTTTGATATGGGGGAGGAGGAGGTACCCAATTATCAGCATCACTCTCGTGGGGATGCTCACGACGACCATCTGCACGTCGATACTCAATGGGACGCCCATCCGCTGTCCGGGGATGCAAAGATCTGTCCATGGCAGCGGCAGTAGCCGCTCGTCGTAGAGTGGTTCGAGATCGTGGACTTGCATGAGCATAGGGAGCATCAAGGGCCTCCATTTCCTCAATAGTCGCCTCTTCACCATCGTCCTCATGCTCAGGCTCGAGTTGTTGCAGTCGAATCACGGGGTTCTGGCCGATCCTGCGAGGAACTAAAGGATCATCATCGTCATCATCGTTCTGCGGCAGTGGTGGCACCTCAGGCACCTGAGGGCGGTGTGACCTCGCCCCGGTAGTAGTTCGAAGCAGTCCTCCTCCACGGCCTCCTCGTTTCTGAGCAACGGTCCTCCGTCGGACAATAGCCACATCGGTAGCGAGATCTCGCTGCTCTTCTTCCAGGACCTCAGGCTTGCCCGTCCCAACCTCTATCGAGATTTCTGTCTTGGCACCATCATCCAGACCGCAATCGAAATCTATAATGGTGATCCGCCCACCATCGACAAAGTCCATGTCCTCCTCTTCTGTAACCAATCTTGGTGCACCAACACCCCGAGCGGTGATGATTAACCGCTCCTGAGCTGACGACTGCCCAAAGCCAGCAACCCATTTAACATGACTGACTTCTGTAAGTTCAGCAATTTTGTGGCCCGAGATGAAGGTATTCCGGAGCTTGTCACATAATCTCTGCCATTGTGGGACTCTCCCACCATCGCCTTCCTGTGGTCTTGTAGACAATCGACGTGAGCTTGCGCTCTGTGAACTATTCTGCCGACCCAGGTTAGATGAATTGGATCCGCTATCGTTGGAAGACGAAGAGCCGTCTGGGATAGCATCCAGGTCTTGGGGAATGCCGTAAATCCAAACATCTTTTCCCTGGAAGCCGGCTGAGACCAATTCGCCACGATAACTTGCTGCCGGCAGAGTGCAGGGGAGAAGCTTAGCTTGTGAACTTGCGCTTGGTACAGGGCCCGGAAAGTAGGTGGTGCCGTTTCTCAGGTCATCGATTCGAACAGCACGGAACGTCTCAAAACTTCTGTCATATGTGAAGGCCCAGCATGCTTCCTCCTGGCTGCCATCCTGGAGCAGAACCGCATGGCTGCAGTCGCGGCTCGTGTTGGGAAATAAAATGGACGTGGTCCAGAGGCCGCTGAGATTGTCGTCTGAGATGTGGCTACCTGGATCGTAGTAGGGCGCGGTGAGGATAACAGTGTTAGGAGGGGCAGATTGTGTCGTAGTGCCGAGGATCTGAGTACCGTCGAAGGAGAATGCAAGCGCGTCAACGCCATCGCACTTGACGGAGCGTCGATCGCTGGGCAGAGCCCCTGGTCTCAAGGAGGTAACTTCGATACCACCTTCATAAGCAGCGGCGAGCACTGTGCTGCAGGGCGAGAGGGCGATGGCTCGTGGCGTATTCTCGAGAATCATGGATTGGGTACGTCGGGGGGGCGTTTGCTCCAAGTCATAAACATCAACCTGCATCTCAGAGGACAGCACGACTAAAATGGTACTGGCATCATCAATACAGGCGGCGACAGGACGACGAAGGATTTTGAACTCTCTCTTGACTTCAATGGTGGGACGTGTGGTATCGATTACGAAAATACGCGCCGAATTGTAGGCCAGGAGCCGGTGAGCCTTGGGCGAGGCACTGAATTGCATGCCCTCTCCTCCTGGACATGACGAAGAGCTGATGGAATTGGAAATGAGTTTGATTACTGTCTCGTTGGGTCGCAAGTAGGATTGAAAGAGGTTGCGCTTGACCTCGCGAGCGAATAACCGTCGCAAACGTGGAAGATTGTCATCGTCGGCCGTCGGGAGAGTTGAATGGTTCGCGATGTAGGAAGGGCATTGTAGTAGGTGATGTAAGTAAAGATGGGCACGTTGAGAAACAGATCGCCATTTGCGGTTTAGGAGAACGAGGGATGCGAAGCCGTCTGGGTCGGTGAGTTGGAGTATTCTATCCGGCGCAAGATACGAATGTCAGCATGTGCGAAAAGACGCGAAAGAGAAGACAGCGGGAGGAGTATTAGGCCGAAGGGCACCCTTGGGATGGAAAGTTGATGTTGTCAAGATGGCTGTTTCTATGGCGGGCAGACTGGGAGACTGTAGGGCACTCACTCCTCAATGATTTCGTCGGGAAGGCGATCAAAAGGCGGAGGAGGAATGGGCGTCTTGTCGATGCTGGAACGACGGGGGTCGGCCGTCGTGGCGTCCATGACGCTCAAGCGCTCTTAGGAAGGGGAGGCGCTGGGCATGTCAAGAAGTAGAGATGGCGATGAAAGTTGTATCAAGCAACGACAACCCAAGACAAGAGAAAGAGAGACAATTTGGCGGTAGTGAATCGGCAACTGGGTGTTGAGTCGTGGTCGTTAACCTTTTGGGGATGGCGAGTCGGGCGCTTTCGTTTCCGTCGTGGTGGTGGGCTTGTGTGGCTGAAGCTGACTGGACCGGGTTAAGGCAAGAGAACGGGACAGCCAAGCCGAGGGGCGTGAAAGCGAAGCTGATGGCGGCGAAGGAGGAAGAGGACGAGGAAGGATTATGCAAGAACAAGACAGACCAGAAATAGGCATGCGCACTATATCCAAAGATGCACCCCAAAACGATGGAAGGAATAAAGTCGCGGCAGAATCAAACAGGGAAAAGATGGGATAAAATAAACAAAGGTAGCGGTCGCTTGGTGTTTATTGAGACGGAAGCAGGTGGCGGTGGACCTGCCGAAAGCTCGCTAGCAAGGCAAGCGGAAAAAAAGGGAGGAATGACGATGTTCAGGTCAGGTTCAGGCTGGCGGTCCAACCCAGATACTTTTAGTTGCTCCGTACCCAGCACCTACCTAGCACCTACCCAGCAGAGGGATAAATGCTTGAACTCGGACTGGGGGCGGCCCGTGGGTTGAAGTTGTCGGATCCAATATCTGTACTTGCAGGGTAATGTACCTGAGCTGTCGATATTTCTTAACACTGGTACTGCCAACTGGACAATTGAGGTTGTCGACAATAGATACCTAGATTTGTTCATAACCGTGGGTACATGCAGGTAAGGCAGGTACCTATACGAGAGTGGCCCTATTGAAGCGAAAATTCACCATTTCCTCGTACCAGTAAAATCACCAACAGGGAATAAAAGACAAAAAAGGTCAAGAGTTCGTATCTCTCTCCCTTGGAAGCTCTTGTTCGTCGTCTCTAATCCTGGTCCCGATTGGGTCAACGCGGTCGAGGCCGGACGTGCTCTCCTCCACTTTGGAACTTCGGGCTTCTGGGGGGGGCCTTTGGGGTCTTTGGGACCTTGGCTTGAGACCTTGGATCTTTCGGGGAGGGACAGGGCCAGGGTCGGCGTCGGTTAGTGGGTTCCTTTTTCGCGATTGAGGGCCCCTCTTCTGATTTGCTCCGTTGACCAGAGCGGCGGCGTAGCGATGCAATGGATGATGGGGACCGGAGTTGGTAGACGTGCGGACGTACGTAGTTGTTGACGCGGCCACGAGAAGTACGGGTGCGGAAGGACGAACGGCGACGACGGGGGATGATGGGGACGGCGACGGAAGGGGGGAATACAGGTGATTATTATTATAACAAGAATTTTATTTATTTTATTA